>JAFBJS010002158.1:95588-299468 GCA_016785265.1 Paraplagusia blochii | reverse complement strand
TTGTCTCCTACCTGGTAGCTCCATCTCTAGGATCATTCTTCTACCAATCTATCCACTGTCCCTCCTCTGAACATGTCCAAACCATCTCAATCTGGCTTTTCTAGCTCCAAACATTCCCCCTTCACCTTAGTTCCAGTGAGTTGGACATTAAGCTTATATTGAAAACCAGTAGAAAAGAATGGAATAGTCCTTTATTGTCCTTTCTTATCGTTGTACAGGACATACAATGGCAATAGTTTATCCGTGTCCTTGTTGTAAACACAGGTCCCAATGACTGAGGGCGGTTCTTCATCAGAGTCCAGTGAATCTGATTCATCAGAAGAGGCAGCCACACATGCTGAGCCTTCCCAGGATCCTCAGCAAACAGAGGGCACAGTGACTGACCTTCCCAACACCGAGGCCCAGCAGACCGCGGACGTCCTTCCTACTGCCAACATCGAGCCTTCCATGGCTACCCCCGATGCTTCAGCTCAACCGGAGACAAACGCTGGACAGTTACCTGTCGATCCTTTGGAGATCCTGCCTGCTGACCCTTCAGAAACCGCCCCAGCAACCGACACTGCTCAGGAACCAGCACAGGACTCGGTCCACACCGGTGCCACAGAGCTTCAGCCGAACAACGAAGGAACGCTGCAGCCGGAAACTGATACAAACATCGGTACAGTTGGTGACAACACTCAGCCCCAAGTCTCTTCAACCACAACCACCACTGACACATTCCAAGAAACCACTCCACCCGCGGCTACAGACAACAAAGCAACAGTGAGTCCTCTCTCCAGTTCGTCTGCTCTTCCAATCCCCATCAGTGCTGCCATGACCGGGGTTCCTGTTTGTTTCACTTTTCAGTTTAAACCCCAGGAAACAAGTCTTCCCAGAGGAGATAGCATGTGATCCCAAACACATCTGGGCATCTGATTTGTCCTGAGTGCAGCTTCAAGTTTTACTGCTTCGACCAATGTTTGTTGCACATCTTGGCAGTTTTGCTTTCAACATTTTTAACATCGACAACAATGTCCCCGGAACTTTACTGTTTTGTTGAGGTTGTAAAAAACAGTTTAGTGACTAACAAAAATATTCTTGTCTTGTTTTAGGATTTCCCAACATTATTAGAATTTTTATACCAGGAAATGTGTTGCACCTGGTTATAAATAATCATTGGCATCATAAATGTAAAAAAAAATGCTGCGTCAGTCATATTAAATTATAGTAAAATTTACCCACCAAAAAAAAAACAAAAAAAAGAATTATTATGATGTTTCTGTCACATGTTTCTCCAACTTCACTTTGTGGTCAAGACTGTATTTACTGATGTTATATTTACTCTGCTGCCTTGAGGTAAACACATTTTGTTTACTTCTGGAAGTGATGTATGATGTTTAGAAACTTGATAACATGATTTAAAGGCTCAGCTCTTTAATCTGAGGAAGTTTTTACCACTATATAAAAACCACTTTTGTTTAATCTACTGTAGTTTATATATTTATCTTTAGTAACTTGGAACATTTTATACAAATGTAGAACATTTGTATAAAGAATAGAGAGAATTAATCATCATAGCCTAGTATATATCACTTGAACGGGCAACTACAATCAATCTGCTCGGACAACGCCCCCTGCCGGCATATTATACGTTTTATTTTTACAGAAGGACAACATTACCAGTGGAAGGCAGTAACGCACATCCTGTGCAGAAACTATTCTTGTGAACTGAGTCATATAGTCCTTTTAATTATGTTTTATCCTGTTTACATCACCTTACACTATATGATAATGTCTGTTAATTGATAGTCAGTCTTTTCTGTTCTACAGCTGTGAGGTGCTTATTAACTTTGTTTTAATTGTTGATTTTTTCAGTGATTGGTTCAAATGACACAGTACTACTGCAAAAATGTCAAGTTATGTCATATCATGTTTGTGGTAAAACTTTAGACCAGTACCAGACAAGATCATAAAATGAATAAAGATGTTACCAGAGAGAAATCGTATTCAGTTGTCATGTGTTCAACCATTGACTCAGATGATACATTTTTGTATTGTATTTGTATTTATATGAACAGAATTCCCTTTAGGGATGACAAGGACGGACAGGATCAGGAATGAGGTGATTAGAGGGACAACACAGACAGGAAGGTTTGGAGAAAAAGCTAGAGAAGACAGATTGAGATGGTTTGGACATGTCCAGAGGAGGGACAGTGGAGACATTGGTAGAAGGATGATCCTAGTGATGGAGCTACCAGGTAGGAGACAAAGAGGAGATTGATGGATTCAGTGAGGGAGGACAGTTGCAGTAGAAGCTACAGAGGACAAGGTAAGATGAAAAATGTGGATTTGCTGTGGGAACCCCTGAAAAAAGGACAACCTGAATGAAGAAGTGTACTTATATAAGAATGGAAAGGAAAAATACTCACACTGATCATTTCCCCCCACATACATTCATTTATTTAGGATCACAACCTTGATAAACACATGAAGACGATTGTTCTATTTTGTTCATTGGGGGAAATAAACTATCGTCACAAACGTTTGATTAAATATGACATAAAAACTGCTCACACTTTCACACCGTGGATGTTGGAGCAATTTGTCAATTTCACGTAGCAGCACACAGGTTTTGATGATTCAAAAGCTTGTTTTTGTATCGACACAAAGTAACTATCTGATGGTGCAGTAATTCAGTGCTCTTTTTTTTCTGTCACTTAGCACAACATTTTTGATCTCTCCAAGGACTTTGGCGTGGGAACTGGAATACTTAAATGATATTCTTAAAGCAAAGAACAAGACAGATCTATGAGATCTGAAATTGGATTTTTTTTCCTCTGAGTATTTTGCAGAGATGCTAAGCCATATTTCCTTTGTTCCCACTCCAGCAATATTTGCAATGAGATTCTGTGTTTGTGTTACAGCCGGGCACCTGGGCCTGTCACCTTATTTCCAGGAAACCCATATTGTCCATTTACTGCACTCTTTTGCTGGCCTCACTTTTTGGATACAAAAACAATCTATCCTTAAATATCGTTCTTATCCAGGTGTTACATTTTCAGTCATGGGGTTCCTAGAACTTCAACAGATGTCCATAAAAATATCATCATCACCTTCCAATATTCAACTGCAGCTTCCATATGACATTTTGTGTTATAAAAATATCGAAGTGCTACTCAATCTAATTCTGCTGCTCAGACTCCAAGTCTGTTTCTGCCTCGGGGACCTGATCTGACGGCTGTTGCTCCTGCTGCGGCTGCTGTAGTTGCATTTCAAGCTGCTGATGTTGTGGGTGAAGCTGTGGATACTGGAGGATTCCTCCGTCCTGAGCTGTGTTGTAGGAGCCGCAGTTGCTGCACTTCATGCCCAGCACGTGGAAACGAACAGTGCAGTGAGTCTGGCAGTCGTTACATACAACCTGTAAGAAAACATGGAGAAATACAATGTAAAACACAGAAATGAATCCAAACAGGACAATGTTTCAATGCTTAACACACTCATTTGGTTACGTCCTGTTGCTGTAGCTTGTACACTAGGTTGCAAAACTACAGAAGTAGTGCAGAAAGAAAATATTTTTTCCCACCAAATACAAGATGTAAGCTCTCCACAAAAAAAACTCTCTTTAAAAGTTACTAACAAGCACTTTTTGCATGTTTTCTTGCAGAAACATCTAGTTAAACATGCTCAACTAAACTCTATTTAACTTCTTGATTTTGTTCCTCACTTGGCAGTTTTTACTTTCATGGGACAAATTCAGTCTATGTAGGTGTATTTATTCATATCTTACCTTGACAATGGCACTCTGATATTCACTGGGCATCGGTGTGTGAGCTATCTCTTCATCTATCTGCTCCCAGTGCTCCTCCATGTTCCAGGCAGAGTGCATGCACAAGGGGCAGCGGTATGCCCTAGAAAACAGAGAGGTAACGTGGAGTTTGTCACTCTTTTGAAATCAATTGTATGCACGTGTGTGTGCGTTAGCAAAGTTCCTTAAAAACCTTTGTAAAATACTATATGTGTACACATAAAAATATTTTCTCTCAGAAATCCAGCTGGAATCTGTTTTTCTTACGTGAATAAGTGAACATTTACCATCAGATACATACCCTGTCCTGACCATGTCATCAAAGCAGGTCCTGCAAAGAACATTTACATGTTATATTATAATAAGAGCGATAAAGATCTGTTATATAAAAAACACCCGCCTTTATTTAGCCACCCATTAAACAAACAGCATTACAGAAAGTAGGAGTGTGTACTTAATCAGATTATTGAGTCATACTTGTGTAGAAGATGGCCACACTGAAGAACATGGGCTCCAATCCTGGATGTGTGAATGTCCTGCAAAGACAAAAAACATTAAAATGTCAGGAAATACATATATATATATATATAATAGATATATGTGTGTGTATACGTGTATATATATATATATGTATATATATATATGTGTATATATGTATATATGTGTATATATGTGTATATATGTATATATGTGTATATATATATATATATATATATAAATCAAACTTTTATTTTCTTTTATGTTTTCGTCGAGTTTATTACCTCCATACACACAGGGCAGTTCTGCCTCGACACATTTTCAACACACTGGAACATGAAACAACATGGGAAGTATTAGACACTGAGAAACATGTTTGTGCATCACTGATAAGAACACATATTGTAAATGTTTTATTATCCATTTAAGAATCACCTTGTGGTTCCCCTCTAGATCTTGTGCTAAACACAGATTGCACTTTTCACAGTGAAAATACTTTTCCCTGGGCCCGATCCTGTAGATGATAAAAATCAGTATATAAAATCAGTATACTGCTAAGGGGAAAGAACGACACTTGTGTTTTGAAAGGCGCTTCTAAATAAAATGTGTTATTATTATTATTATTATTATAAACAGTTTTGTATAATGTCAGACTTCAAAAGTTAGGGGGAAAAAAGCAAATATTAGACATAGTTACAGTTCAGAGTCGAAAGTATACAAACATGAAACCGACTTTTCAAAGTCATATAACAGTAAATAGCACCATCTCACCTGCATATCCCACACTGCTGACAGTGATACTGCTTCTTATCTTTGTCAAACAGGTGGCAAATGTCACAATAATATTCCCCAAAGTGTGTTTGGCACTGCTCACAAGTCTGTTGTGCCTACAAAAAAGACAGAGGAAACATATTGAAAAATATGAGACATAAAGTGACAACTGACAAAAAACTTAGTAGCATTTTTCCTCTTTTACCTGCTGAACCTTCAGACACCCGCTGCACTGCACCTCCTTCACTTTGAATCGATCCATCTGATGGTTTTCCTCTGCATCATGGCACAGCCGGCAAACATACAGCTTACCACAGCACGGTGCCTGCAGTGGATGTCAATAAAAATGCATAGATTCATTCATGTTTAGGTAAATTTTCCCATAATGTTTAGTAGAACTTTGCTTAAATATGTTCGATTTATCAAGACCTCGAGGGTTGACGAAACGTCCCATTGTACATGATATACGTTAACTATATTTTTACTTACTAGAAGAAACCGAAATGTACTCACTAAGGTCTAAAATACCTCTAATTAAATAATTGTAGTTATGCGTAAGTTATATCTAGCAACATTAATCCTGAAACGACTGGTTCTAAATTCCAGTCAAACAAAATATTGATTCAAAAGTCTCCACTTTTGTCTACAAATTTGAAAATAAGATACTCAAGCAATCGTGGTATCGTTTGCACTCACTTTTAACAGGCAGTTGCGAACGTAATGTTCACAACCCGCGGGAGTCGCCATGTTTTCTGCAGCAGCATCGTATCTTCTTCTTCGCCGCCTACGATTCGGGGAATTTTCCGCCATTTTCTTCTTCTGCGTGTTTAAAAACGGTGTGATTAGACAACATCGCCCCCCAGCTATGTACTTTTATTTTAGCACAGTGGTTTTAGCCTTCTTGATATGATGAAAATAAATAATAAATTATTAGTAAGCAAAGACAGCTGAGAATTTGTTGTTCTAATTCCAAAGTTAGTTCAAAACAATACATTTTTCCTCTGCAATTGAGCTCAGCATTATTTATCTCTATAAATAAAAGCTTAAAATGAGTAACAATAGCATATGCAAATAAGGTTTCTTTAGCATTCACTTACCTCAAAAATGTTTGAATATGTAAATCAGCACACTGCACCGTCCACAGAGGGGTTGTGAACCTTTGAGTATCAAATTTTTCCCTGATGTGGGCACAGGCGCCGCTGGTGTAGTGGTATCATGCAAGATTCCCATTCTTGCGACCCGGGTTCGATTCCCGGGCGGCGCACTCCCTTTTTGATTTACGTTTTATACATATTGGATAACTGGACGTTCAGATAAGAGTCAACTGTTATGAGTTAAAAAACAATATATGTTTCGGCCACTTAATTAATTCGTTGCAATGTGTAATCGATACAATTGAATAAACCCATAAACGAGTTACTTCTTTGAAGATAAAAGTATTCCCTTGCGTCATATTTTTGTGAAAAAAATGTTGTTTCAATGCCAGGCGGTGTCGTCATTACATTAAAATAGTCAATATTTTATTTTGTAAGTACGTGTGTGAATATCCTTTTTCCATATAGAAACAGAAGAGAGCGAATGTACGAGCAGTGCTCTATTTCTGACGCTGCTGCTGACGCTGCTTTCTCCGCCATCTTCAACTTCCTATTGTTTGCAGCAGACTGAGGCTGTCTGCCGTGTGTATGCAAGCGAGAGCGAGTGAGAGACACCGTGTGAGTGTGTACGTGTGTGTGTGAGAGAGAGGGAGAGACGAATCGGTCGTGGACTTGTCATTATTAATAGTCCATACTTGTAGCTTGCTACATCGGGTCGAATCCAGGAGAAACACAGTTCTGTGTATATCACTGGACTAAATAAAGGCATCTCCCGCTCAGTAGGCATTCACCGATGATGGAGGACGAGCAGCCCAGAACCCTGTGAGTAGCCGAGGGCCCGTCTATGTCTTCAATTGGGAAACGATGTTTCCCAATTGAACATGGTATTTCGGGAAAACTCGACGTCATCGATTTCTTCGTATTTCACCAGCGTAGTCGCCACGTTTTGGTAGATTTTTATTCCTAAGAAATCGTATAAATGGCCGTGAGTTCATGCCATTCATCATTAGCCATATTTTATACGATGCTTAGAAGCGTATTCGTGGAAAGTAAATGTTCTCCTCAGTGGTTATTTGATATGTGATGTGGCGAATAAAATACAAACATAACATTTCTGGCTCGTTTTCTTTTTAATTTGAACCACTGTTATTTTTTTAAAACATGCCTAACCTGAGGCCTCTTTTGAACCGGTTAGCTTCTTCGTTAGCCGAGCTACAGCAAAGCCACGTCAACGCCCGTGAAAACGGCGCAAACGAGCAATTTTTGAATACTGACCACATTTAACTCTGGTTGAATGATAACAATAGACAACATTTTCTTTATATCCAGTCATTTTCTCTTTATTTTATTTTTAAAGGAGCAGTTGTGTTGCGCTGTTGCTAGCCGTAATGGCTAGCCTTTGTTTGCAAGTTACTTCCGGTTTGCCATCAACATTCTCGCTCTCAGGGTCTCTTTGTTTTTTTTTTCCAGGTATGTGGGGAATCTGTCTAGGGAAGTCACCGAGCCCTTAATCCTTCAGGTATTTACTCAGATGGGTCCATGCAAGAGCTGCAAAATGATAGTCGACGTAAGTATGTTTTGTGGTTAAATAGTTAAGCGTATACATTCACGGGATACTAACAATAAAGTTAACGTTTCGCAGAAGCATGTGGTAGAGTAACGAGTGTGTATTTCTTGCTTTTATTATTATAAAGAAAACTAATCTACCAAATACTTCCTGTTTTATTCTGTTAATGTTAATTCTACCTTTTGTTACTTCTGTATTCGCTTGTTTGGGCTTTAAGGGAACAGAAGCATTGGTTGTAGAAAGACAGTGGTTTCCACTCTTATTAATGAAACATGGTATTATTTCATCTATGTTATTTTGTTTTAAATTTTGAGCCTGCTTAAACCAGTGATTTCAAACACAGACCAGTTGAGGGCCACTGCCTCCACTGTCATTTCACCAAAGGGCGGCATAAACAGTTAATGTTCTATACACAAGAAAAAAGGGGGACATGAATTAAAAAAATAAATTTCCCACTGTAATACAATTCTTCAGACGTGTCTTGTAATGCTCACATTCATCCACAGCAGTGTGCGTCCAACAAAACGATTTCTTTGGATTGACTTGGAGTAGAATCTTTCTGTAAATCTTGTGCCCTGCTTACTTTCAACTTTCACATCAAGGTGGGGGGCACAAAATATCTCTACAAGGGCTGCACGTTTGAAACCGCTGGCTTAAACAAGTTTTCCAAGTTATCGGCAGACATGGGTATGTTGTAATACCGTTGTTATGATTGGCCGCTTAAAACAAATAAAAGTTGGAGTTGATACAAATCTTCAAGTGACACGATGAACGGCCTTCACGATTGCCCGGTTACAATCAGGTATAACAACAAAAAGTCACTGGATCGTTGTTGCTGCTCAGTAGTCATCTCCTGGCAGTTTTTAGAAATAGCAGGGGGGTTAATTGGTTGAGTTGATATGTAATTTGAGTGATTCTTGTTCTACATATTAAAGGTTTAGTTTTTCCCCTTTGGGTCCATTGTACCACATCACATCAGAGCAAATACAAAAACACTTTCCTTGTACCTAAATACTTGGGTTGTTTTCATGTCAACAGGCAGCTGGAAATGACCCATACTGTTTTGTGGAGTTCTATGACCACAGACATGCAGCTGCTTCAATGGCAGCAATAAATGGAAGGAAAATAATGGGTAAGGTAAGCTATCGTATCTACAGGGTGAGTGGGGAAGGGTGGGCTTTGGCATGTAATCCAATATATTTATCTGGACCAAAATATACATTGCTGTGACAAAATAGGCCAGAGTTGTAGGTTTTCATCATTTTCTTACGATAAACAGAAATATATTCATTCTTTAATAAACTCAAACTTCTTTTATTAATTATAAATATTTACATAAATTTCTTTTCTCTATAGTTTTGACAGAGATAACTTAAGAAAAGCTGACCCAGACTAAAAGTCTGCCAAGAAATAAGTTGAATCACAGTGAACCTTATACTGGGGCTAATGCTAAGCCAATAATAGCTAAGTAATTTCCACTGGTAATTCATTTCAAGCATTTTAGGTGGAGATTCCTGTTTTATTCTATTGAACTGCACTAAAGGACATGGTCAGGATCATCTTAAGAGTGCAAGGTTTGATACAGGTTTAAGGAAAACACTTGAAACGTGGAGGATTTATTGTTCCCAAGTAAATAGAAGCCCTATCATCTAGAACATTTATATCAAAGTAGAACTCATATGGCAGTTTGTTGAGCAGATCTTTGTAGAAACAAGTAGATGGGGTGGCCCTTGCCTTGTTACCAGAAATAAACATTTGCACTGTTATTGATGCAAACATACCCCACCTGTTTGTTTTTCTCTCTTTCTCTACAGGAAGTCAAAGTAAATTGGGCGACAACGCCAACCAGCCAGAAAAAAGACACAAGCAGTGAGTGTATAGTATACTTGCATGTTTTCATAGTATTAAACATTTCTGGTTAATCTTTTTCTTATAATAATAAAATCATGATGTCCAGATAAAAACTTGTATCCACAATCTGTATCCAACCAATATCCAAATCCATCTCTGACCTTCTAGATCACTTCCATGTCTTTGTCGGAGACCTCAGTCCAGAAATAACCACAGAAGATGTCAGAGCTGCCTTTGGCCCGTTTGGCAGGATATCGTAAGTATAAAGTTGGTCTTTAAAAACTAACATTAAGATGTCAGTTGCTGTTTTTACTTAATCACTCTCTCCAGCCCCAATAGGGTAATTAAATCTTGGCTGTCCCACAGGAAATCTAAATCCAACATTTATTGAATGCATTAGGAAGTTAAAATGTACTTTTTCGTGTTACAGGTTGAACCTAATATATATTATGTCCAATTTTTGTTTTAAAAACAATCTATTTTCTTGATGGGTTTTTATTCACTTATTCACTTCATTAGAGGTGTTGTGCCACCAGCCGTATGTTCATATTTGTGTTTGTCCACAGAGATGCTCGTGTTGTCAAAGATATGGCTACAGGGAAATCTAAAGGCTACGGCTTTGTGTCCTTCTTTAACAAATGGGTGAGTTTGCGTCACTGTTGGTCTTTCAAGGCACAATTAAATCTTTTAATTAGCTGTCCATACTTATCTACTTAAGGGATATTTTTCCTGGTATTCACTTGTCATCTTTCTGCATGAGATACATTAAACATAATTATTTCATCATTTATACCCTTTTCATTGTTGTTGAAGGATTTAGTGTGCCTCCATTGAGCTCTCTTTTGTGTTCTGTGCTGTTCTGTTTAATACAGTAACCTTGTTTTTATTGTTCCAGGATGCAGAGAATGCCATTCAACAGATGGGCGGTCAGTGGTTAGGAGGAAGACAGATTCGAACTAACTGGGCCACGAGAAAACCCCCTGCTCCCAAGGCTACCTATGAAAGTATGTTGACATTCATTAAAAGTTGTTGGTGATTGAAAAAAAAAAAGCGAAATTGTATAAAAACAGAATGTCTTTATTTCAGGTAACTCCAAGCCACTATCTTTTGATGAAGTAGTCAATCAGTCCAGTCCTAGTAATTGCACTGTCTACTGTGGTGGAGTCAGCACAGGACTGACAGGTGAATATACAACTGTTCATTTAAAATCTATTTTTCTGAAGTTACAATTTAATACTTTGTGTAGCCTCGTGTAATGTATCCTTCTGGTTAATTTAACAGTTGAAATAGTTCAACTTCACTCAGTTTCCTTCAAAACGTTGATGCATGACTTTCTTAAAGACATAGGGAGGATTCAGATGTGCTTAAAATGTTTATGTGCTTAATACATTTTTCTTAACTGCGTGATCTCTTATAATGGCCATGCATTTAATTTGAATAGAGTTCCACGCTGCTCATGTTTTCTTTTTTTCACACAAATACTGAATTGTGTTCAGTAAATGGTGGCCTTACATTTTTCCATGAGCGTCACATGGTGAAAAGCTGTGTGTGTTGGGCTTGTAGAACGCATTCCCCGTTTCTCTGAGTTTGCCAGCAGATGTTGGCACATCTTCACATTCTAAAAAAAATACAACGTCCCCCGGAGCTTCAATATCTTGTGTTCCTTTTGTATTTGAATTCCAGAACAACTGATGAGACAGACCTTTTCTGCCTTTGGGCCAATCATGGAGATCAGAGTTTTCCCAGATAAAGGATACTCATTTGTCAGGTATGTCATTATTTTTTTTGCTTGATCAAAATTGTCTCGGAGCTGGAGTGGTGTATTAGTGGCTTATATTTGGAGTAGCCTATTCTCCAATGCTCATGTTAGGTTACATCAGGTGTAAAGATCTGCTACATGTCTATCTTTGTCTTCACACTTACACCACACCACACAGTTATTCTAGTCCTACCTGGTACCTGATCAGTGGTTCACACTAACAGCTGTTGCAAGGCACAACATAAATGAGCGATTCATGTACTTTACATCGTTTTTCTGTTTGAAGGTTCAACTCCCATGAATCGGCTGCTCAGGCCATAGTTGCTGTAAATGGCACTTCAATAGAGGGCCACGTAGTAAAATGCTACTGGGGTAAGGAGACTCCCGACATGATGAACCCAATACAGCAGATTCCAATGCCTCAGGTAAAAACTAACTTTTCACCTCTTCTACACCGAACCCTCGGACAACTTGCAGATTTGCAGAATTTACTGCAGAAACAAACTGTTACTGCTTTGTCTTACAGCAGAACAAGGTGAACTATGCTGCCGCCCAGCCCTATGGCCAGTGGGGCCAGTGGTATGGCAATGGGCCCCAGATCAACCAATACGTCCCTAATGGGTGGCAGGTCCCCACCTACAGCGTCTACAGCCACAGCCAGGCCTGGAATCAGCAGGGCTTTAAGTAAGTAGCCCCTTCCACCATCTTCAAGCCCAGAGTTCCCCTCCAAGATCCAGGCAGCAAGAGCCGTGTCAGGCCAGATGTGCTCCAAATCCTCTCCCAAAACACTTTTAATTCAAAAGTTCATGAGATGTTCCTCCTTAGATTAGCGTTATCTCATCCTAAAAACTAAAGATGTTAAATCCTATGGTATTTTCCCAAACTAATTTGAGGTTCCTATGCTTTACTACATTTTTGTTATATAATGGAAAAGTATATTTCATGTCCATAGCCAGGGATTGTAAATGAATAAAGAATTAATTTTCCCTGTCTGTTAGAATTGTCTTGAAAGACTGTCTTTTGATAATTGTTGTTTTCTACTAGTTCATCTGTTATTGTGGTCTGTATTGCAATTCAACTAGACAACATGAGTTTTCTATACAGAAATTTTGGATTGTCAGAATTTAGATCACCCACATGTAGGATTGCTTTGTACTCTGAAGAACAAAAATAAAGAAAAAAGCCATAAAATTCATAAGGCAATGAAGAACGTGTAAAGGTGTGAGGTAGCTCTGTGATGATGAAGTATACTTCATCATTACCTTCTAAGGCAGAGAGCAGGCCTCTCTTAACTTTTCACATAAAGACTAATACTGTGTCAACATTTGAAAACTTAACTGTTAATGCCAATTGTACTTAAGAGCTTCAGAAGATCGTTTTCCATCCTGTAGAGGGCACTGTTACAAAAATGGGCTCAAATGTTTTCACAATAGCTCTCCAAAATGTGTTGAAAAATCTTTTAGAGAGTTCTTTTACCAGTATGATATAATGTTTGGGCTTTAAAACATCATCTGTGTGAAAAGTACGGACTTAATCAGCAACCATCTTTCAAGTTGGCAGAGGAAGCAAAGTCTGGCCTGAGATGTTAATCTTTTATATTCACCCTTTTCAACTCTGAGGAGTTGAAACAGTTAAGCCACAGTTTGCTGATCTAAGCCCGTCTGCATTTTCACCTGTAATTAATAACAGAACCCATTTTTTTTGACCTGGCAAAGACCCTTCAACTTTATTTATCGATATTTTTTGTCCAGCTGCCTAACCCTGCTCCCCTGATAGCTCTACCCCCTTGTTCTCATAAACCAGTCCTTTGGCTCCTTTTCACCTTGTCTCTTCTAACCTGCTGGCATTTTGTCTTTCTTTCTCTCTCCTTCTCTTTCCCTGTTCCTTGTCTTTTGCAGTCACTTACCGGCCAATGCTGGGTGGACTGGCATGAGTGCCATCAGTAACGGTGGGGTTATGGAGCCTACACAGGGATTGAATGGAAGTATGCTAGCCAACCAGCCTGGTATGGGAGCTGCAGGATACCCCACACACTGATAAGTAGCTGGGGCCCTGACATCTGTCAACCATCAGCCTCTTTTTGGCTGTACTGAGCCCGGCAGGGCAACGCCTCCACTTGTGGCAGGACTAGGACTTTAACTGGGATGTGGAACCTGACAGGAAGATTGGCGTCTAAAGGAGATGTAAATGGGATTTCACTGGGGAGGGGAGGGGGGTTGAGGGAACAGCAACCAGGGAGGAGCCGTTTGACACACTTGGGTTTTCCCAGCCTCTCTGTGGGAAATAAGACTGGCCCAGAACCAGTGCTCTGACCGTTTTTAAGTTAACTGTAAATGAATTTAAACTGTAAAGAAGATACTTTTGGATTTTTTTTCCCCCCTCGCCCCCTGGGTTCAACAAATTGCTTCCACTTTCATGTCTCTAAGACAGCCGTCTGAGACGTTTGTGCTTAAAGAAACTGCTCAATTTTTAATCCTTTTAAGTTATGAACCCTAATTGTAACGTGAGAAATGGAAATCTGTTAAATTTGTTTTCATTTTCTCTTGGGGTAAAATCAAGTGCAGGGATTTTTGTCTCTGTAAGGGCAGACAGATATTGCACACTTTTTTCCTCTCTTGTACATGGACAATTTTTTGAAAACAGTTTCCTTTTTGCATTCCATTTTCCGCCTCATCCTCCTCTTACTTTTCCTTCTCCCCGGGCCTAGAATCTTGTTTGTCACCTGTAAATAACCATCCGCCCATCATTCAGCTGTTCATTTGAACCAATGTGTGTAAAAAAACAAAACAAAAAAAAAAACGAAAATTGCTACTGTTAACTGTGGGCGCTCGCATCCTCCTTTCGTGAGAACGACTCTGCAGTTGACACTGACATTGTACGTAGCGGAGTGTTCGAAAAGTGACACAAGGACAACACCAACACACATGATCTTCCATGCAGGGATGAGACAGCATTGCCATGCAGTGCATACTAAAAACACAGTTCAAATGTTTGAAGGGGAAACCTATTTAAAACTTCTGAAGTTTTTAAGAAAATCTATTGAAACACCGGTGTTTTATATTGTTAAAATCTTGAGGTAATTCTACCTTGCTACATTTTTTTGCCAGAGAAATGAAGCAGCCATCCTAACTGTTGCCTTACAGAGCTGGTTTCTTTTAGCTGACAAGATCCTCGATTTCATTAGGCAGTGCCTACACATGTTTTCAGACATTTTTGTTTAGGAAGACGTTGACATCCCCTCCCCCTCCTCCAAGAACTGATGACTCTGCTACTGTAATCAATGTTTTCTTGCTTTGTCAATTAAAATGCTGATGCACATAAACAGTTCAGTGTTTGGTTTATGATTCATTCCTGAGAAAAACCTGGGCTTTTGTCAATGTCAAGAATGTAAAGGGGAAATGTACAGTCTAGTCATTGGAGTAAGAACAATTATTTCATGGTTGTACTGTACTTTCTAGACTGTAGATCTCTTATTTTCATAGTTTTATCCAGGTTTGATTTATAATTTCCAATGTTTGGTATTTTCACATTAGCAGTTGTTAGAGGGCAGTCTAGCTGGTTAGTAAACTCTGAAGTGATTGTTAGTATGTGTTTTTTTTTTTTTTAATTATTTTCTTTCTTTGGCCAGGGCAACTGAGAATTAAAATTTTTCTATCTTCCTTTCCTTTCATCTTGTCCCTGTTTCTAAGGTTGCCACCGCAAATCATCGTTTTCCATCTCTTCCTGTTCTGGATCTTCTATTCAACTACCTTCATGTCCTTTCTTCCTGCTTCCATCAATTGCCATCTCTAGGGTCAACATGTCCAACCCATTTCAATCTTGCTTCTCTAGCGGTTTCCTTCCTCTGTGTTGTCCCTCTAATGTCCTGATCCTGAATCTCAGCATCTTAAATTGTGCCCTCAGTCACTCCTGCCAGTTTTCTCTAGCTGTTCCATCCTGCCTGCACCTCACTTCAGTCTCCACCTTTCTACAGAGTTGATCCTGTACTGAAACTCCTCCACCTTCTCCACCCCTACTCATTGTAAACTCACCATTCCACTGATGTTATAATTTCCTGAAGTGAACTCCAGAGGGGTAAATAAAGTTTTATCATTTAATCTAAAAAAATCCCCAAAACGTGCAAACAGTAAAGGAAAGCGATCAAAAGTGTAGCCCCAGGTCAATATAAACTCTGGCCATTTTTGTGGTGCACAGGTCACTTTGTTCCCCGAGGACGGTTGGAATCACTCCACGACTGCACCCAATGTAATGTATCTGTCTTAAAGGGTCCTTGAAAAAAATGCCTAAATTAAGTTCCTTTTTGGCTTTGTTTAAAGTTATAAACCTGCCATGTCGTTCGATACAGTGTTAAAATTGCTATTCTATGTCCGATGTAGTCAGACTGACAGTAAAACTATTCTGTTTTATACCATTCTAGTCTGTAAATACTAAAACGAATTCCAGAGCTACATGTACACTAGATGTTGTTCTTCAACAAATACAGGTCTTAAATCACCTTGTTCCACTTTCTTGAAGATCATCCTATATCTTAATTGACACTTTTGAGTAGTTTTTACAGTAATAACAATACTTATTTATGACAACAATTTCAATAAAAACGATTATTATTATAATAAAAATAATTAGTATTATAAAGGTTATTTTTGTTTTTTCCGGGCTGTCCTCTTTTGTTTCCGGTTTCTTCATCTTCGCAGCTTTAGGCACGTGACGTCATTCTAGATGCACATCTTCCAAATAAACACTAGATGTCGCTCTCAAACAAGGATTTCTTACTGTTTTTTTGACGCAATCGTTTGCCGCCACTGCCACCAGTCAACCTGGGACAGAAGGGATTCTTACGTAGAGTCCCGTCAGTTTCTGTTGGTAAGTTACGTAATAACTAGGTTTAGTACCATTTATTCGTCACATTCCCCCCTTCACCTTACACCAATGTGTATCAATAATTCTGAAGTAAATTAATTAGTTTGTTTATGTTAGTATGTTTTTTTTGTTGTTGTATACCAATAGTTGACGAGACCAAACACACACTCTTGTGTCCGTAGTATTTGTGTCCGTCTCAGCTCTTCTTAGTTACCGTTACTGAGCCTTGGTGCAGCCTGACTGGCTGAAATAACAGGCAGCAGAAGCTGACAGGCTGATAAATGGTTTGTCTTTTCACAGCTGCTCAGCCAAGAGAGAGAGAGAGACGTCAGGAGATGAGTTAGTGAGCATATTACAGATGAAATCAATCAAAGTAGCCCCAGCAGCTCCTTCTTCTTCTTCTCCCTTTGTCTGTCCCGCTTCCTTCCTTTTGGCATTTCTGGCTTTTTTTTCCGTCATGGAAAAATGCCAAAGAATCAGTCTGAAATCTTCCAGATTAGCTCAAAGCAGCAGTGTCAAACTCATTTCACCACTGGGCCACATCAACCAGGGCCGGCTGTAACGGAAAGACTTTATAAACGTCACAATGAAAATGTATTGTGCATCTTTCTGGTAATTTATTGGAATTACCCTGTAAGTAATAAAAAATAATAACCATCAGGTTAAAGAATAAAAATCCAGCAGTGCTTCAGGAAAAAAAAAAGCATTTTTTCTTGGCCACATGGAGTAACTTTCTGGGCCACATTGGGCCCACGGGCCTTGAGTTTGACAAATGTAGTTAAAAGAATTCCTATACTGGAAAATAATCAATCCCTTTATTAAGTTGTTCAGTGTCTGTATTTTGTTGTACAACAGCAAAAGAAAAAAAAATATATATAATAAGAATGGGCAGCAGTCGTGGCCTAGCGGTTCAGGAGGTGCACTTGGGTCCACAAAGCTTCAGGTTCAAATCCACTAGTTGAAGTGCTCTGAGCATGGCACTATCCTGACCCAGAAAACTTCCAGTGGGCTCACTACCCACAGGAAGGCTCACAGTTTGTTGCAGTGTGATTTGGGTGACAGTCGTGGAGACTGCTGACCCTAAGACACAGCAACAGATAAGAGGATTAATGAATAAATATGTTAAAGAAGAGTTATTCACAGTGGACAGCATTGATGCTGTTGGATTTCTTTTTTTTTGAAGGGCAAAAAAGGTGTTTTTTGTCATTTTTTAGGTCTACGTAAACAGAACCATCTTCCTCGTCAGAAGGAATGAGGAAGACATTAATGAATTGTTAATAAATTCTTACAAAGGAGCTGTGGTGATGTAACATTGAAACACTGTATGTATTCTCCATCATATATGACATTCAACTGGATGACAATGACATTCTGTCTGTGTTTGGTTCCATTCAGGGATATTTTTCTTCCTATTGCTACTTTAAAGTCATTCTGTTTTCTTAACATTTGCATCTGTTATGGTTTCCATCCTTTAATCAAGACAGAAACCAAAAATAATATCAATTATTACTCACACCCTACTGTATTCAATGGTAAAACACTGTAAAGAGAACTGTAACTTCCATTGATTTCACAGTTTTCCACCGATCCTTCCAACACACAGGCGGAGCACTGACTGAGTGTGAATGTGATGGCGGTGTGACAGAATGCTTTAATTATGGATTAATTGTGTCATTAACAGGTTTCTGCTGTTGGCACCACATTGGGCCTGTCAAGGTTAATTACTGGAACATGTTTATTTGCTGTCAGCCACTGCGGCAAGCTGTCACATGCATGGAAACAGAGACACACACACGCACAGGCGTGCACTGTGGTGGCGTTCACTCATTTCACAGTCACACCTTGTGTCCTTTATGCTTTCCACATTTTCATCTGCTCCTTGGTTTGTTTCCTCCACACTGTCTCTACAGTCATACACAAATATGAACAATCGATCATTAAACAACAGCCAAAACATGCAGGGAACATGGGATAGTTCAGGGCTCCCTCTAAGAACTGTCTTAGGTAGGAATGTCCAGTATGAACTTTTGCCAATATCTGATTTTCCTAATATCCTTCATACCGATACGTGCCGCCATTTGCCCCAAAACTGAAGGGAACACCTGAGAACCCTATGTCAGATTCCAGAAAATTTGGCAAAACCCAGGCCTTGCATTAGTGGATTTTCATCATCGGGGGGAAATCTGATATTCTTCAAACCAATATCACTTAATTGTGATAATATCACCAAACAAAATCATTGGACATCCTCAGACATCCTCAACCTGCACAACAAATATACTGCACATTAGAACTCCTTGCAACAGAGAAGTTTCTGTGTCTGATGTATTTCTTGAAGGATGAGAACAATATGTTGCCAGGTTGCACCTTAGTGGCAACCTGGCAGCTGATGGATTAGAACCTGAAGCTCTGCAGAGCCAAGTATGCTCCATCAACCACTAGGCCAACATTGTCTAGATGTTAAACAATATTACACAGTATATAGTGTGCAATTATATTTATTTTCATCATTAAAGTGAAATGATAATTGCTAACCCTAACGTAAAAGGTGATAAGACAATCTTGACATTAGCCAGTGAATTATAGAAAAGCCACCACTGTCATGATTATCCCAAAACAAACGAAAACCCTCCATCTTTTTTCCACAGTTATGATGTTTTTCCATTTTTTTATTTGAGGTAAAACACAGGAAGTAGACAAGAAACTAAACTTAAACACCAGAGCATGAGTCAAGTTTGAATGGAAGTTACTTTTTTATATGTGTTGTATATTTTTGTAGAGGAAGCCAGATGCAGCAAATCTGCCCTGGTTTACTTTTTTATTGGATTAATGTTTCTGTTTAATATTCCAGCATAATCCATTCAGCACATACCAGGACATTCATAAATAAATACCACAGGCTTCTTAATTTTTCTAACATGGCATGCAGGAGAATCTAAACAAATTCCTTTCCTGCTTTTGCCTAAAAATGCAGAATAAATAACTAATTTGACATTAGAATGACATTACTGGGCAGTGGTGGCCCAGTGGTGAAGGAGTTGGACTTGGGTCCACAGGGCTTCAGGTCCGAATCCACCAGCTCCCAGGTTGCCACTGAGGTGCTCTGGTCATAGCATTGTCCCGACCCACATAACTTCTTGTGGGCTCACCACCCACAGAAAGGCTCACTATATGGTGCAAAAGGATTTGGATGGGACCAGCAGACAAGCAGAAGAAGATGAATTAATTAACATTTACTAATAATCCGCTACAGCCAGGCATGGGGAAACTTTTTGACTCATGCGCCACAATTGGTCCTAAAATTGGACACTGGGGCGGAGTCCGGAGCAGTAAAATGGATCGGTCAATTGAACTGAGATAAATGGCAGGTAAAAGTCTTGTATAAAACCTAAAATCCTACAATTCTAATACCCTTTATGACATCAGCTACTGGGGAAACACGTTTTTGCGGGGAACAAACAGTAGTATAATGATAAAATAAATAACATTTTTGATTGAACATGGCTTGCGGGCCGCATAAAAAAAGCCAAATGGGCCGCTCCCGGCCCTTGGGCCTTAATTTGCCCATGTCTGAGCTACAGCACAATTTAATCATATGTTGACCAAAAATGTATTGCCATTAAATCTACAAATAAAAGAAAAACAATAGTAGGATTAGTAGGAATTCTACAATATTTTTGTTGCTTGAAACATTAACCTAAGATTAAAACACATAGGTAAATAGTCAAGTAGTGAATACTTTGAAAGTAGTGTCAGTTAAAGTCCCAGACTTATGTTACAGCAGGTTTCTATGAGACTTTTGTGTTTGTTTGCTAATAAAAAGGAGTTCCATTCATCATATCAGAGTGGTTTGATGCTGTTGTTCTATTTTTTATAAATGTCAACATTAACCCCATGACATTTTAGAGAGGCAATAAAGACACAGCCGCCTGACTCTTCTGACACTACACAAACTTTTACTGTGCCAAGTCTAGTTCAGTTCACTGCCACCCTGTTAATAACACTGACAGATTTATGATACACGTTGTGTACGGCTGCAGCAACGGGTCGGATTCCTGGCGTGTGTTAATAGACTTACAGGTGATTTTGCGGCTGTGGGTGTGTTCAGCAGACAGTCCTGACTGATTTATGGACAGGGTGTCATGCACAGGCTTAGTAATTTATCAGGCAAAACAAGAGGAAGTTGTTCACATACAACTGCCACGGTCTTCAGTGTAAACACGGAGACACGCATGTGCACACAGACACACACAGTAGCTGAGAAAAAAAGCAAAAATAAGCAACAAAGAGTTTTAAAATGCACGGTATACACAGGTCATAAAACACCTAGAAAAGTGTAACCAGTGTAAGTAAAACTAACGGTTAGTCTAAGTCTAAGTATTAAACACATACAGTAAATAGCAGCAGTGTTACATTCAGTGACAAAAGAGAATAGAGAGGCTTTCAGAAAAAAGGAAAGAAAAAAAGTTGACAATATACTATTGTTAAAGGGTAATGGGTAAATGAGATAAAGTCTAAGATAAACTGATGAACGGTAAACAATAAATATAAAGGCAGTGTTGATGTGCGGTAATTAGCAGGGTTCAAATGCTGTTGCACGGTGAGAGTGCACGGAAAAGGAATGATTTCCTGTGTTTGTCCTGTACTTCCTGTATCTTCCTTCCTGTATCATTGCTATATGTTAACAGTGGTTTTCAATTAGTTTCTGTCATGCCTCCTCGAGGGCAGGGATGCTTTAACGACCAACACCCACAGCAAATTGAAATACTATTCAGACCCCAGTGAAATATACATATTTAAATCTGTATAAACCACTGTATGAAAGTACAGAGAAGTTGAGAAGGAGTTACATTGCATTTTTGTCGATTTAGGAAAGACCTATAACAGGGTGGAATTGCGGTGTTGAAGTCAGGAGTGGCAGAAAAGAATGTTAGATTGGTGCAGGACATGTATGAGAACTGTACAGCAGTGGTGAGGTGTGCTGTTGGAAAGACAAAAAACTTCAAGGTGGAGGTAGGACTGCATGGCAAGGATGGGCCCTGAGCCCCTTCTTGTTTGCTTTAGTGATGGACAGATGAGGTCAGACAGGAGTCTTGATGGACAATGATGTTTGCAGAAGACTGATCTGCAGTGAGAGTAGGCAACAACTAGAAGAGAACTTAGAGAGGTGGAGAAAAAGCTAGAGAAGCCAAATTAAGATAGTTTGGACATGTTCAGAGGAGGGACAGTGGATACATTTGTAGAAGAATGTTCCTAGAGATGGAGCTACCAGGTAGGAGACAAAGAGGAGATTGATGGATGCAGTGAGGGAGGACATGGAGGTAGTTGGAGTCAGAGTAGAAGATACAGAGAACAGGTGGAGATGGAAAGTACGGTAATCATTCATCGAAGGAACTCCTAAAAAAGAGACGTAAAAAAGAAGGAAAAGACAAATATAAACCAGTGTATAAGTTGCTTCCACCTAGTGTCTTATGCCAGGGACCAATCAAGTATTACTGCAATGTTAAACTTCGGTCCAACTCAGCACCTCATTGTGTCCCCTATTGTTAGAAGAATGATGCTAGAGATGAAGCTACCAGGTAGGAGTCAAGGAGGAGATTGGCTAAGTACTGGTTCAAGCAGTTAAATACAAAATTAGCAAAAGGATATCTTCTAATTTTGACATCAATAACAAGACAAAACCCTAAACAACTTTGAAACAAACAAAGAAAATTACAGATAAATAAGGTTAGGCCCCTGCAGACGGGGCACGCTGTCAGAGTGTTTACACAGTTTTTGAGTCCTTAGTGGGTTATTTGTAAGTTTGTTACTGTGCGTAAACACATGCGCTGTATTTACTTAAACATTCATGTTTTGCATCTGTCTGTCAGCACGTGTCTAGACGAGACTCACAGCTGTCATAGCCGACGAGACATCTGTGAAAGATAATGATTGGCTCAGTTCAGGACGCTTCCCCCGAGTCTTCAGTTTAGAGGGAGGTTTTTACGGAAACTTTTATGTAGGACAAAGACAGCCTGTGGCTAAGGAGCTCTATTACCACCGTCTGCAACCCTCAACATGGGGAAAAAAGAGAAAATCCCATCTGACTTCACTCATCACTCGTCACCAGCAGCTCAGAGAGAGGAAAGGATGAGCTCCATGGATCAAAGGTCTCATGTCTCAGTCTCCTCCTCTCTATGTACAGGTTTGGGCATCTGGAAGCTCACAGTATGTTGAACTTCTGTGTTTATATATATTCAGGAAACTAAGGCGTTTCCTTTGCCTTTCAGTTAAGAAAGTGGACTTTGGTCTGTAAGGCGTCAGTTTTGACTTGATCACATTGTACAGGCCAACAATCTGGTGAGATTGGTCTGCTCACACTGTATAACCATACACAACACTGACTCCTGTAGCCAGAACTACTTTGGATAAAAGCGTCTGCCAAATCTATTGTTATATAATATAATGCAATGTATTTAATGACGAGGAGGAGGAGGAGGAAGCTGGCAGTGGGATATGCTTGGATACTCAATGTTACTCTCCGAGACACAAAGAAAATAATGCTTAGCAAACAAAAACTCATTCCCCTGACAATTGTGCCATTGTGCACAGACAGAGAAAAAAATAGTAGACGACGAGGACATGTATGGACCAGGAAATGTCTTGGTAGACGTGACCAGTCTGGTCTGTCAAGTCTACCCTGCTGCACCTCAGGATAACTTGATTGTGAGGTGATACTCGTCTTAAACCAGCATACAAAGCATGACTCGAGTGACAAATCTCAAGCCAAAAATCAGGCCTGATTCTCAGATAGAAACGCAACTGAAAAATTGTCTAAAAATTGCACGGTGTACACCTGGCTTTAGTTAATCCAGTATCCTAACACTTTCAAAGGATTACAGAAACAGAAAAAATGGCAAATACAAAGGTGTGCTACAGTTTTTTTTGCAACTTCAGTGTACCCAAAGTATCCATAGGACAAATATATTATTTAAATGTTTATTGTTTTCAAGTGTACTGTGGGTTATTTTTTTTTCCTGGGAGTTTTGGGAAGAAGCTGCAGTGATGCGTTTATATTGTCTTACATTTTGAGTCCTCTGTAAAACTATATAAGAAGTAAAGGATACTTAAGTGTAGTTCAGGCTTAGCTTAAAAAGATATAAACGTATTAGCAAAATAGCTACTATGCTAAATAATTTTCATCGATGTTGTACCCTTCGATGCTGTCTCCCCTCTGTGTTAACCCGTCTGCCAATATATATTCGTAATAGCACTTATGGCAGGTAATTTATTTGAAAGATACCAAAATGTCCTATATTTTTTTAAGTCCTTGAATGTTTCCTGACGGTTCATTTGGGTAAACAGGTGTCAGTCTTTCCGTTAGTTTGTTATTAACCAATTAGTGCCTGTCAGAGAAAAGTGTAATCCACCCTAACGATTCTGCGGGAGGGTGTGGAATACAAAATAGAAAAAAACAGAACCAAACGGAAATATCACGGTCCGGTTGTGGAGCTATTTTTTTTTTTACTTCGCTAACTTCACAGTGTTTGGGCGATGCATTTTGCGACATGATACTGGGTGAGAATGAACGCCGTGTGAATTGGTAATTATGTTTAATTGTAGTGTCACTTAGTTATAATTGGTGTACATTTCTATCAAGTGTGTAACGAAGCCAACAAGTCAAGGCAGCTCCGAACTTCCCGCTGTTGTCGTCCCACACGGAACCTTCTACGGGGTTTCCCTGTTTCGCGTCGCTGGTTCCCACGAGGTTTAAGGAAACGACCTTTCATCACACTTCACGGGTCGGTGAGTACAGAGAAGTTATTTTACTCAAAGTGAGCTCCTACATGCTGCTAAAGAGTAATGATTGGTGAGCATTGAACTATTTAAGCTAATTGGTTCGAGAAAGGGTTAATTTCTCGAAGCCTCATGTGCACACGACACCACCTACTGGCCAAGTATATAATCACATTTGAAGCACATAATGTGTGATGCATGGATTTATTTTGTGTCTGTTATGTCTGTTTGGAAGGACTATGAATTACAAAAATAATTCCTGTACATAAATAATATATGTATAAAAATATATTTGGAATTTATTCTGTGTGTGTAAATTTTCCAAGTGGTAATATCATATGATTGCAAGTGATTTTTCTGAATGGATGGAATGGATCTGTACTTTGATTACTTGACTTGTATAACTTTGATGCACAAGACAGCAGAATTTTATTCATTTTGTTTAGAAACAAGAGTTTTAAAACAGTTTTTTGTTTCAAATATTTTTTTCTCTCCCTCCCCTAAACTCGCCAAACTATCTCCAAACTCTCAACTGTTATCGGAGCCTGAGTGGTTTATTTAGCTGTAAAACCTTGCGGCAAAATCTGAATCACTTCCTGAAGCAATTACGCGGTACAGCCTTTGGACATCATCATTTTGGCTCCTCCCCAAAATGAAGCACGCGTCGATACAGGCTTCGCAGAAACGCCCCCAACTGGGTGCTACAAAAGCTGGGTTTTTATATTATTTAATTTATTGCAAAAGTTACAAGTGTATTTTATGTTGATAAATTAGAATGAGTAACTGAGACAGCATTAGCTCTGTAGAAAACTGCATTGTTGGTTTGTTTTTTCTGTGTGAATTGCTTTGTGAAGGTTACAGAACAACACTGACACAGTTCCACACCATACCCTTTAATATGTAAAAAAAATGTCTTTCTTGAGTCATATGGTAACTTACGGTTATTGCAGCTCACAGCTGCAATAGCATAAAAGTAGCGGAAAGTAGGAGGGGAAAAATATGTTCAGTTGGCTGTGGTTTCTTGACAAATTTAGAAGGTCACAGTTTTGGATTACAATTTTAAGTTCGGCCATATTGGTTACAAAACATTAATAGTTCAAGGAGGCCTTCTGGCACGAAGCAGCAGATATAATGTTTCCGTCTTGCATCCTGTTGAAGAAAAGTGAATATATGTAATGAAATTAAATATTGTCAACTAGCAAAACAGCCCATCTGTCAGCCTGTCAGTCAGGCCAACAGAGGACTGAGGATGAGGCCGATTTTGCAGAGATAAATGTGATTGATGGGATCAGGAAAAAAGGAGACATATTTTCTACTGTGGTGTAACAGTATCATGACAGGGAGGGAGGATCATGATGTGACCAACGGCTTCCTGGTGAAAATGAAGCTATTGATTGACACATGACACACACCACGCAGGAAGTCAGACAAGATGAATTTTGTCTCCCTTTATAAGAGACTTGATCTGCTCAACAATCAATGATCACTGTTATGTGGTTCTCCTCTTTACAATGATGCACCAGATATTTACAGATATTACCGGGATAAATGCATGGATAGACAACACAGAGATGAAGGTTTGGAGATGAAGCTCGAGAAGCTAGATTAAGATGTTTTGGACATTTTAAGAGGAGGGGAAAGTGGATATATTGGTAGGAAAAAGATCCTTGATATGGAGTTTCCAGGTAGGAGACAAAGAGGAGATTGATGGATGCAGTGTGGGAGGACATGGAGGTGGTTGGAGTTAGAGCAGAAGATACGAAGGACAGAGTGAGATGGAAAATGTTGATTTGCTGTGGCAACCCCATAATAAGGGACAAGCTGAAAGGAAAAGAAGATGCATATATATATACAGTATATATAGAAAGACAGTTACATACTGTACATAGATGATGGTGTGTTGACAGGATGTAATTCTGTAATGAAGAATAACCTTTTACTCCATCATTTTCTAACTTGTTTCTTCTTTTCATTGCTTCTCTGGTTTTCTTCATCTCCTCTTCTCAACTGGAGCTTTTTGTTTTTAATGGCTGAGTTATTGACTTAAGCAGAGCCAATTAATCAGGGTGTAATGGGGCAGCAGGGAGGCCCGGGAAAGGCATGCATCATGGGACAGAGATGAGCTCTGTCAGCCTGCTCACACAGGCCTCCTCAATCACTCCCACATTAACTGTAGATGAATATGAGGAGGCTGTGGAACAAGGAGAAAGAGGAGGGCAACTAAGAAATGAAAAGAGTATTGTAGGTGAGGATGACTAACGCCAAAAATAACAAGATTGTGTTTCTTATTTATGTTTCTAGTTAAAGACAGAACAGATGCCTTCTTTTAGCAGCATTGTTGACATAAACAATCTTGTAGAAATGCAGATTTGTATTAAATCAACATGCATTTCACTGATTTTTTTTTTTTTTCTAGTATTGCTAGAACAGTGTCTATCACAGTACAGGGGTGTTCCTTGAGATATAATGTAAATACATGCTACAGAGTTAAAAAATTCAAAATTTTCAGCCAGTGGCGTGTATTTTCCAAAGATAAAAGTGT
Source organism: Paraplagusia blochii (assembly GCA_016785265.1). Classification (NCBI taxonomy): domain Eukaryota; kingdom Metazoa; phylum Chordata; class Actinopteri; order Pleuronectiformes; family Cynoglossidae; genus Paraplagusia; species Paraplagusia blochii. The sequence goes on along the minus strand of JAFBJS010002158.1, from coordinate 272,987 downwards.
GACTTGGCTCAGAAAAGGTTGAAAAACACTGGTATAAAAGTCTGGTGATTTTCCACAAATAAGCAACCCTAGGTAAAGCTCCTTGACATATGAGTTTTCGGATTTTCCTCAGAATACAAGAAATTTACAGTTAAAAGTGTTCTGGATTATTTTTCCACTCAGCCCTATTACACTGTCTCACGCACTGTCTCTTGCTTGGTTAATTTACCCATTTTTCTTAAAATGCTTTATTTATTTATTATTATTCTTGTGGGCTCACCATCCACTAGGAGGCTCACAATATGGTGCAATGTGATTCGTGTGGCGCCAGCTGCCCCTGTGACCCTGCAAACGGACAAGCAGAGGAAGAATTTGAATGAATGATGTTATATTATCAGTGGAGGCTCTTTGGTCCATAGTCAGTGTCTCAGTGTCATTGATGTGGAACTCCAGGTTAAGATCGAATCCCGGTTTGGTTGGTTGGCGACTTCTAGAGAGCTCAATACCTGCAGGAAGGTTCATAAGGGACCAGGGTCATTTGGATGCTGTCGCTATGAGCCACTAATGGCTAAAGAGATAAAGGTGGATTGCTAGATATTAACATATACGTTTTTTTTTATTTTCTTACCTACGTTTTTATGTTCGGATGGAGATTGAAGTAATTCAATTCCTTTATGAGTGAGGAGTGACTCAAGTGCTGCTGTGAAACCCTTTAAACTCACATCTCCTGTGTGTGTTCCTTATCTACTGTCGTTCAACCTCAGATGCTCCTCGACCGACTGTACGTGTCTGCGTGTGTGTGATCTGTTGACACGCAGCGTGAATATCACAGGCTGTGTGGTTGCCCCGATGTTTGATCTCATCTCTGGCATGCTGTGTTTGGGTATAAAGTGCAGTCGAGTGTTTGATCTCATCTGACCTAGACGCAACACAGCAGCAGGACCCTACCCACTTTCCCCTTAACACACATACACACACACGTAGAGCGTCACAAACAAGTCCGACGGCTAACTTGAAATGAATGGAAGATGTTTTCATATGGGAAATAAAACCAAACTTGTTTTCCAAAAACGGCTTCAGTCGAACTAGTGATAACTAAATAACAAAAGATTATTCTGACTGCACACACATACATGTACACACACACACACCAACTCCCTCCCCTTCCAGCTGCAGACCATAGATCACAGTCTGGTAAAGCAGATTACAGCTAATCACCACAGACACTTAGATCACTGCTCTGATCAAATAACCGCTCAGCTGTAATGTCAACACACACATACACACCATGATGAGCGATGGATGTGAAAACCAGGCCTGTGTTATCTTTGTTATGCTTTGGAGAGCTGACATGTTTGACAGCAGTGTTATGACATGTCTGAGGGACCATGAAAAAGGCCAAATACTGTACAGGTCCATGTCCGGGCTTCTCTGTTTGCCAACGCTGACACGGTGAAGATAAGAGAGATTAAACACAATACACTGCACTCATCTCTTCAATTGTCTGCGCACGAAAGAGGATTTGGTCTGCGGGACGTCTCTGGATTAACTGGATTGTTCAAAGTGTGTGTCTTTGTGTGTGCGGTAAACATTTCCACCAAGAATCATCCGTACAACAGCATTGACACAGATGAATGAGAGGAGTCTTTTTAAGTGTAAAGAGGTCGGTTCTAAATAGTGACATGAATATCTGTGAAAGATGGATTTACAAAAACAAGAAAGAAAATAATTAAACAAGTCAGTTGGTCATCTTTCTATCTCTACTTGTGCAATCACCACCATCATTCCATCTTGACTCTTCAGCAGAATACGTAGACACTCTGGCTCCTTCCTGCCCACTACACCGATTATAACACACCCACACCAGAGAGGTAGTGCACAGTTGTCACAGCCCATATATGAGCCTTGCTCGGCCTCTGAGGAAACACGGCCCAGCTCTCAGTCATAAATAATAATGGGATTGGCTACATGACATGTTGAGTGATGGGGCCCCTCTCAGAACTCATTTACATGGCTTTGTGTAGCAATCATTGGGCCCCTAATGTAGCACTAAGCAAATGAGCCTTTCAGAATATTGTGCAATTTATCGCAAGTCAACTGGCACCAGGCGGGTGCTCTATAAATCATGCAGGAACACATGCCCCCGGTGACAGCTAAATCAACATGGAGTAATTGCTTTGAAATGTGAAGGAAGCGAACAGGCAGACTGGACAAAGCGTTTTGCTAACCTCGCTATGACTCTGGAAATGTAACGTACAGATGTTTTGGAGAATTGGAGAAACCTCATGGGAAAGTGAATAGGTGGAGGTCCTTCAGCTGCTTCCATCAATTTACTTGAAACAGTTGTTGGCACTGCTAAATGAGGTACTGCATCTGGCCAGCAGGGGGAGTGACAGCAGACTTAACACCTAAAATTCTCTTGGTAAGCAGATAAATGTACATGTTTTGGCAGGTAAATATAGGGAAATTTCTTTGGAAAAACCTGCAAGTTCAGTTCCCATTGACGTAACTAATTTTGAATAGAATATAAACTATTTCAACAGTCTGTGTTGTACTAATAGTCTGTATTTACTGACTGATTTTCCTATTCATGTTGCATCAGACATTTTCATCAGGAGACAGATCTGGACTGCAGGCAGGTCGGGCATTCTTTTATTTCCCAAGGCCCCCTAGCTAAGTATAAGTGTATAATATTTGGGTTGGTATATGTCTGCAAATGTTTACTGAAAATACAAACAAACAAACAAACAAAATTAACCTGTCAACACCTTTCAGCAGTTATCGGTGTGTCTTTTTTATGTTTCATGTGTGGCTGTTAATGTGGAACAGTGAGAGAGCAAACAATCCTGTCCATCAGTGTCCATTACCTTGACAGCAAGTGAGACTAATGACTGTCGGGTCAAAGACAAACTCACCTCTCTGGATTCAATTTGAATATGCACTCTCAAAGACACAGATAAACAACCATAGGGTCACTAGTAGGAAATTGAAGGACATATAAAAGTCCAAAAGATTTATGTTCTTGACACTTAAGCTTAGAGTCATTTCTTTATTTCTTTGTTTTTTGGTACATGCACTTTTGTCAATGAATAAGTGAACAGTTTAATCAGAAACGGGGCTTGCTGTGTAATTATATTTGCCTGTGAAAAAAAGATTTTATTATGTCTTCCTTATATTAACCTCCAAATTTAATCTTGAAGCAAAAGTCCGATTTCAATTATTTTCCAAAAATATTTTGTATACGTTGAGAGAAGTAAAATATTAGTAATTGCAATATTTTTCAATGAATATTAGGTTTGGCTCATAATCAAGTTCTTAATTTTGGCCTGATGTGAAATATAGATTGAAATCATTGTTTTAAGTGGTTTCTCTTTTTTTTTATTTTCTATAAAATGAAAGAGCATTTTTTTCTTTTTTATGAGCTTCTGTTCTTGCTCATCCTATAATTCATGACCTTATTCTAAAGTTTTAAGTTGATGTGAGGTTCTTACCAACATCTTTCAGCCTTGCCCTTAGTTGACCCAATAGAAATGTGAAATTTGACTGGCATAAAAAATTGGCTATCCTTGATGCCCCTCCCTCTTTTACTTCATCTTTTCGAGGTTCAATACTTTTGAACAAACAATAAATGCAGACTTCACGCTTGAAATTCAAAACTTCAGACCAAAGAGCAGGCAATCAGGGCTATTCAATGTTTCAACATAGTCTGAAAGGCAACACCTGGGTGAAAAAGAAACACCCGTCAGTCACACGGATGGCGCTTTTTCCTCATTGTTTATTGAAAAGGTTCAAACGCAAGGTGACATGTCTAAAGTTGACACATCAGTGTGTCAGTGGCAGGAAATGAAAGCTGAAGAAGCTGTTTTGATCTGTAACTCAAGCCAGTTTGGTGTATGCAGTACTGTAGATGTCCACACGGTAGGGCAAAAAAGTTGTTATCTCGGGCTAAAAGCTTCACTTCATCCGTGTGGTTACTGGAACAGCCGATGGCCTCTTGGCTGCCAGCCCTTGGTCAAAGGAAGTCACTTTGAACATAATGACCTTAACATCTTTGTTATTAATGACGTGGCCGCTTAGCCATCTTAATCCCATTTGCATAATGAGCCGGAGCTGATAAGCCACTCATCAGAGCTAATGGAGTGGCTTCCATTAATTAAAACATCTTATTCCCACAGCTGCCTTCATTACTGCACCAGATGGTTGTCATTAAACCGCTGTTTGTCAGTCAAAAACCCGACGCCCAGCCATAAAGACCTCGTCGATATTACCTGAGTGCATGCGTGCATGTATTAGGGTGAGAGAGTTTTTGGACATATTCCCCTGAGGCACAGACTGGATGTTGTGGTTCAGAATGTCCTAAATAAACTTGTAGATGAAGAGATTTTCATTTCTATTCAACACTGATGTATAGTCAAAAACAGCGTTGTAATGTTCATTCAACCTACCAAGTAAGAAATGTACTAAAAACTTAAATTAAATCTTAAATTAAAACTTAATTAATCCCTTGGGAATATCCTACAAGAGGCCTCTGCATTTAACCCATCACCATAGTGATCAAGGGGCAGTCAGCTGAGCCAGCGCCCAAGGAGCAGTGTGTGGGTATGATACCATGCTCGGGATACCTCAGTGGTAACTTGGTGGACACAACATAGTACCAGTGCACTGGTATTAAAGCAACACATCATTGTTTCTGTCAAAGACAGTAGTTTATAGCTTGATTTAAACACAATATTTGGACCATATGCAATGATTTTAATATTTTACCATTTAAATGTCTTTGCTGATTTATTGTCTGTGTCTCAAACAAAATGTTTCCCTTATTGTGAATGTTATATGTTCTCACATGACTTAACCTCCAACTCTCTGGGTCATCCTGACATTTTTTTTTCAAAGTGAGTTGGTGAAGTGACATGAAAATGAAATATTACAAGGTCTGTACAGAAGGAAAAAACATTGAACCAATAAGCTTTACTCTGGCACAGCTTCAAATCCAGCATTTGTGTCAACTGGGAGAAACTCAGTACCGTCAGTGAGTGGCAGCTCCTCCACCACAGCTGGGGTTGGTTGTGTTTGTATGAATCTGAATGTGCTATTTCATATTATCTAATACAAAAGTTGTGGTTGTGGGTTCCAGGGTCAGCAGAAGTTCAGCTTAGATCCATCATGTGACTTTGACATTGTGGGTTGGAGTCAACGTTGTGCCTCATTTCCTTTCAGTCCATCATCCACTTTGCTGTCACCAATCATCGTATCATGTTTCTGAAATGAGAGACATAAAGAGCTGTGTCTAAAAAGTGTTTTAACTGTGGTGGCCAAGCCTGGGTTTTCCCGGTCAACCATCCTGTCACACAGAATCTGAGATGCATTTGAGCAAACTGAGAGAGTGATCACTGTATAGCTGAGTCATTTCATCGACAGTAGCTTTCATGTAGTTGACTCACAGAGGAGTTCTGCTGCTGCTGCTGCTTGATTTACATTTCCAGAAGGTTTACACGTCAGTGCAAAGAACCCAGGAACCTCAGAACTCAGACAGTTTCCCTCGCCTTCATTTCAGCCTTATTCATTGTGACACATTTCAAACTGAAAATACTGTTAGAAAAGTTTTCAATTTCATCTAAAGCTAGACACCATGCAATCTTAAATAAAATGCCAAAGGACGAAGACATTTAGAATTGGTTATAATGTGGTAACTTGCAGTGATTTTGATTTTAAGTACATCTCAAATTCCATAATCCTAACACAGCGGAATCACTACATAAACACACGTTTCCTTGATTCTCCTCAGTGACTCTCAGGAGACTCCACCTGAGTGGGACATTCTCCATCACACTTAAAATGTTTGATCCGAGCATGAGCCTCAAGACAAACCTTGGTGAACGTAGGAGGTTCTTCCTTCATTCCTCTCTGATTTTTGCTGTTAGTAGGAAATTATGGACATTGGAATATTGCACATAAAAACATCAGAAAGGTCTGACTCATGTTTGGTAGCCAAATAAAAAGCAAAAGTTTCTAAAAAACTACACAAACTAAAACTGAATGTACACAATCTAATATATATGTCATACAACTGGCATTGTAAACAAAATCTCCTTCTGCATAGGAGTTACCTGTTAATGAATATATCTACTTTTGCTCATCATTGTTCTGTGCAATCTAGTCGGGGAATTCTAATGTTATCTGCAAATTTTGGCCAAAAACATAATTCGGATTGGATAAAGTTGACGTAACCGAGGACCTCTGAAGTTGATTTGTCACCTGGCCGTCAAATTAGAAAAACAAGCTGTTAATTTTTTACCTGTATTTTATCAGTCATCTAACTTCTGAGATCTCGAACTGTAGGAAGCAGCTGGAATAGTTTTAACACTGCTGCTTTCTGCACTTCAGCTTAGAAGTGGATTTGACTCATAGTACATTGTCCGCCATCTTTACACACACACTTTGTCGGCGCTTCACGTCAGACCCTTGTGATTGCTCTGTAACACACTCCTCTGAGGTTGAGGGGCTCCAATTAGCTGATGTTGGCTCTTTGATCACCCTGCCCCCATCCTTTCTCTTCTCTTTTCACTACCTCTCTTCTTCCAGTCGCTGAATTCTGCTCTACTGTCACAGTTAATCGAGCCGCTACCACCTCCCGCTGCCACAGACAGGCCTTGTCACCGCCACTCGGCAAAGGTCAGTGTCTGGCAATTAAAGCAACTCACTGGGGTAGTGGAAAGCAGGGAAGAGGGACAGGGTTGGCTGAGGAAAGGGGACAGTCTTGGCCTTGCACTAACCTCTTATTACGTTGACCTGCAGAATTAGTCTGAAGGTGCTTGACACAGCACAAACACAGGACTTTGTTGATGCTGAAAAAACAAAACACCAAAATGCTATATATCTATGCTCTTAGGATTCTGTATCACTCACCATTGAGGCTTTATCATCTGAGTTTTAAATCTTGCTGTTGAATCTCAGGCAAACATACTTATCTGAATCCTGACTTTTCACATAAGATTCTCTATAACTGGTGGAACATGCAGAGAAAGACAAGGTTTCCATTGATAAAGTAAACTGACGCAATTTAGGCCAATTGCTACTGCTGAACATCTAACACTGGGGTCACCAACCTGTTGGTCACCCTCATGGACCACCTGATGTGGGGTTTGTTCTAAAGAAAACAAAAAGTCAACTAAATGGTAAAAAATGTTACTGTTACTTTGTTTTAAGAAACAGTTACACTGGCACTGATACTCACATGGGTGCAAAGAAGTGTCTACTAATATACTGTATGTGTCAGAACCTATTATTATTACATTGTTTGGGAAGTCTGTATCAACCAAGTAGCTTTACATAATACTAAGAGCCCGTGATAAAAGGTTGTTGACCCTGTTTTAACATTTCTTATAGTAATTTTTTTGTAGTTTTTTGTGGTTTATCACTATTCTCACTTCTTTGAAAAATATAGTTTTTTGATAAAGAATCCTAAGCCAGGTTGAGATGGTTTGGACATGTTCAGAGGAGGGACAAGGGTTAGATTGGTAGAAGAATGATCCTAGAGATGGAGCTACCAGGTAGAAGACAAAGAGGAGATTGANATGCAGTGAGGGAGGACATGGAGGTAGTTGGAGTCAGAGTAGAAGATACAGAGGACAGGGGGAGATGGAAATTGTTGAGTCGCTTTGGTAACACCTGAAAAAAAGGGACAAGGAAAAGGAAAGGAAACCACATAGCCATTGTAATCCATTAGTTAGGTGTCTGAAGTGAACATTGACCCCCATTTTAGTTTTTCTCTGTTGACAATGTTAAAAGTATTCTCTCCAGCATGAATGTTTAAGACCAAACCTTGTCTCACCCCACTGTTTAACAGTCTGCCTGCCTCTGTCCTTGTGATCTTCACCTCTGATTCCTCCCTCCCCAAAAATCCCTTCAGTGCTTCTTCACATCCAGCCCAACTAATCTGAGCCATCGGCCCCTCCTCTGCCATCTGTCAGAGCCCTCACATTGTTTTGACATCTAGTTAATTCTGGCCCCGATGATTTATCAAACTCTTATTACGGCCCGCTGAAAGCCTCATTTATTGTCCTGATGTATGGTAATGATAGCCTCGTGCCACCGCCTGCCCTGAATCTTAACCAACACACGTTTGTCCTCTCTTCCTGTCTCTCTCTCTCTCTCTCTCTCACCCCTCACACACTTGGTGAACATCCTTCACTGCTCTGCTGCTGTTTTATCCTCGCTGCCTTTGCATCACTTCCTCGCTGGACTCACACTCACCTCCTGCATGCCTGTCTGTGTCCAACTTTCTGCCGTGTGTTCTTACACTGCATCTAGTCTTACTTTTTTTTTCTATCTTTGGCTATTGTTTCCACCCCTGTGCTGTCCCATCAATGCCTCCTTTAATCCCCAGTGATACTGAGAAGTCACTCGTCTCCGGTTTGGTCTCATTCCACCTGTCTGTCCCGGTTTGCAATGAAAAGCCCTGATGTATCCTGGGACAAAACTGGAAGAAAGCCAGATGCTAAATATCTCTGTCACGGGCCTTTTCTCAACCTGATATGGACGCTTCACATCAGCCGCGTGCGCACACACACAAACTCACAAGATCGACGGCCAGTGAAGTCACTCCACTACCCTGAGAATAGACATTTTACTCCTGCAGCAGATCATCAAACAGCCTCGATCTAGAATTACCCTGCGGCCCTGACACAAAAACAAAACACTGCTGCTGAATTATTCAGACTGCGGCAGGATCTTAGGGGCATTAGCCGTCGATGAAGTGCAATAAAAGCTGGTGAGGAATCAATGGAGCGAGACTACACCCAGTGTCCACAAAGCAAGATCTATTCCTAATGTGTCTGCAGTCGTTTAAGTTGAAAGCTCGGTATTCATTATTTCGATTGTTTATGTCTTCCTCTTTCAAACTCGGGTTCAGACGTTGAATTAGAGAGACTACAAAAGATGGCTTTATCAACAAGAGAGAAATACCAGACACAGATGTTTAAAGAAAAAAGTCAAACTATAATGTTTGCGATATAGACTGCTAATGTAGCACTTACCTGAAGCCTTTATGTATAATCAATGTTAAAATGACAGTGTATATCTGGTTATCTTCTGAGCCTTAAAACGCCCTTTATTGACTTTATTCTCTAAAATTGGGGTACAGATGACGATGATTAAATAAATGAAAAAGAGTTAAATTTCCCAAGACAAATACACAATACCTTGGTATATGTTAATTGTATTCTTTTACTATTATTTTTGTATGGTGATAGCATATATTACAGAAAGATGGTTGATAGATATGACCTTCTCTAAACCCAAGTTTTCCACATTATAAGCCAGCAACTTTTGCAAGATTTTCTTCAGAAAACATCAGGTTATCTGAGATCTTCCTCTGTCCATGGTCACCATCATTGCTACGGCGAAATATTTCACCTTCTTTTGGTCTTCATTGTCGGTGAAATAACATGTTTGAACTTTATTGAGTTTGTCACGCCTGAGGGGAAAATCTGTCCAAGCCTTGGCGCCGGGTCAAAACTTGCATTGTGATAAATCAAACAAAGCACTTTCAGAGGAGGAGACGTCTGAGAACCGTTACATTTCAACATTTCAAACTTGCTTGATCCCTTCACAGATCCTTTTGGAAAAATATTGATAATCAACTAAATTTAAAAATAAGTTTGTTTTATAAATATGTGTAATTCTCAGCATTTGCAAAGGTTACAACACTTGTCCAGATCTTCTACTTCCTCCTCTGTTCCCTCTGGTGTATTAACGTCAACCCATCGACCCCTGCATTGGCAGCCGGGGGGCTTTAAATGCTTTATTGGCCTGTAACGTCACCTTAATGTCTACAAGCTTCACATTGAAATGAGAGCTAATGAAGAGTGAAGGCAGCAACACGAAACACATGTGGCATTCACGTCGGCTGCAGGTATGTTTGTGTGTATGTATACCAGTGCGTCACTCTTGATCATACTAGCACTAGAGAGCAGGCATTAGTGCAATTACATTGTGTAATGTGTGTTGTGTGTGTGTTCAGGAAGTTAAAGATCCCTGCTGATGCTAATGGCTTCTGACAAACTGAGCAGAGGGACTGACAGAGATATTGAGATTATATCGGCAGACGTGTAGACATGCCAAGAACTCACAGTGCACAATACACACGAGAATATCAACTACACACTTACGTATGAACATTGTTGGGCTTTTTCCCGAACTGCCTCTTCTCCTTTAGACATTCTTTGAAGGACACATTCCCGTGGGTGAGGTCAGGCATTAGTCGTGTTACCTGATGAGTGTGTGTTAGTGTGTGTGTGCGCTCGTCAGGTCATTTATCAGCTCGCCTGCAGCCACGACTCTGTATTAAACCTAGAACATGAGTGATGTCCGTGCCAGTCCTCCACTCACCGAAAAACACAAACATACATCACCAACGCAGGCACATTTGTAAACTCACACAGTCTGGCTTTTTGAGACTTGGAGACTTTACAAAGATAAATCCTGGATTCCTCAAACCCTTACACAAATCTATGTCTAATCCTCCTCAGTATTGTATAACAAGCAAGGGCAAACTAAGGCCTGGGGGCCGATTGCTGCCCATTCAACTTCAACTTCAAATGCAGCCCACCAACCTAGTTTAAATTATACTGTATAATTGGTTTGCATTGTGATTTTGCACCAGCCTTTTACCTGCAGTACCTACATATCCCCAGTAGATCGCATAAATGCGTTTTAAGGAAGGAAAGCAAACTCCTTGTCATTGTCACATTGTTATTCACACCATTGCACACAACGAAATGTCACCTCTGAATTTAACCCATCACCAAAGTGAACAGTGTGCAGCTGTGGGTGGGGATGGTGCCATGCTCAGTGGACCTCAGTGGTAACTTGGCAGCAGGGGGATTCGACCCGGGGACCCAAATCTGCTTCCTTAACCATCAGACCACCAACTGCCCCATTTTAGCCTTTGTGCAAGATACAACTGATCTTAGTGCAAACAAATGCTCCATGGTGCTAACTCAATTTTAAGAAAAAACGTGGCGCATGAGTAAAGAAATCATGCAAGTCGGTTAAACAAAGCATTTTACTCAAAGTCTCATCAAAAGGATAGATCAGACTAAACCGGAGACTCAATTGCGTTCATAAACTTTATACAAGACGCACACATCAAATTGAAATCTGTGTTGCGAGCCTACAGAGTGCCTAATGGGTCGGCTCCACCTACTTAAATACAATAATAAAGTCCTATGTTGCCTTGAATGTCTGTGTTCATCAGAGCCAACAAGGCAATCCAGGCTCTTTTCATGGTGAATTGATCTACCAAGAACTACTAGAACAGAGGAGTCCCTTCCTGTCTTTAGGAAAACTCTTAAAGATTCATCTCTTTTAGAGCCTCTCCTGTCCTAGCACTCCCCTGACTTCCTCTACCCATAATCCTCCTCTAGCTTCTTTCAAACGTGTTTACTAATCTATTGGTCTTATACAACCTCATTATTAACCCTCAACTTCGGTAATGAAAGTAAATGGAACTATACCGTTGTAAAACCCAAGTTTAATATAGGTAAAGCATCTTATGAAGCAATTTTTCTCTCAGTCCCTTGATCCTTGATGCAGGATTTTTCTGTCCAAGAATTAAACTGTGAGAGTAAATATGCCAATCATCTGCAGGGTCCAGTAAAAAAGGCAACTTCAGGACGGATGATTTCGTCCTCTCTTGTCATCTGACACTGACATTTACTTTTGCCATTGGAGTAGCACAGATAACTTTCATTCTGAACATGGAACCTAATTCCTCTCAAAATATACCCATCCGCCCATCCATTCTCAAATCTTTCTATTGATTTGTTCTCATTCACCAACAACCATTTCTCACCTTTCAGTGATTTCATTTGATTCTTGTTACTCTATCATATCGCCTCTTCTTCTTCTTGGTACCACCCTCTCCATCCTCTTTCCACTCTCTGTCACCCATATTTTCCGCAGCCTCCATTGTTTTCTCTCGCCATTTATCTCGCACTCCGTGTCCTCTCCCTCTCTCTCTCTCACCTTGCCATCCTCCACACTCCACTTCTCATCTCTCCTCTACTCAGCTCCTTATTGCTCTATCAATCTCCTTGGCAGAAGATCAATATCAGTGCCACGGCTGCTTTTCTTCTCTCCTTCCTCCGCCCCATCTCTTCTCACTTTCAGGCCCATCTCCTTGTCGGCAGTGGGACCCTTTTTAGTAGGAAATGTGTCTCTCCATTAGATCTCTCTTTCTCCTCCTCTCTTCCCTCCTTCTTGGCTGGTACTCTTAACCATTTCCATCACTGTTTTACTACCTGGCCTCCTTCTCTACTGCTTTCACAAGGGTAAATGCGCACTTGTGCTTTATTTCCTCTGGGTCCAGTTTTTATTCTATTCCTTTCACTGTATATATTTTTCGCATGTTGCTTTTTTTTTTTTTAATTATTTATGAGTACAATGTACTTGCACCTTATATGTTTTTGTTTAACCTTAAAAGCTGTATACATCCTGGTTTATTCATGAGCAGAATCTTTATCATATTATTTTTGATTTGATTTATTGAAAGAGAGAAACTTAATCTAAGTTTTATTTTACTTATACTTCATTAAAGGGGTTTAGTTTTAAATTCTGTGTTAACAATAAAAAAAGGGTCTTGTAAGGTGAATATTTAACATGAGTGGAAAAATGTCAACCCACTCCTTTCTCTGTCCTCACAATGGAAGCTGCTGCTCAGTATGGGGCTGTGCTGTTCCATTGTCCTGTCACTGCGATGGATGAGACTGAACAAAGGCTAACGCTGGCTCCATAATGCATTACAATCTGACCGTGCACATTCTCTGAGTGTTACACACATACTTCGGCAGCCGTTAACTTACACAGACGTCGTCCGTTTCTGCAGAGATGGACAGATATCGACTCAAATCTCATGGATTTCCGTCCTGCCAGTCACTTTATTAACAGGCCTGTCGATGCAGCGCTCACTCTGACTCTGATCAGTCTCACACACACACACACACACTCATCAGACACGTGGTCATTTAATTTTTAGATATTCACATAAATCTGCGTCAGACAGTCTGGGGATGCATTTTTTTTACCTTCCTCTTCATGATGCTGCAAACACTTTTTGTCAGGCAGCATATAACTAACTTACCTTTCCTGTGGAGTCATCATCTACATTTTTCGGATGATTTTTGGATTATATAATGTCGACAGTACGTCTCTAAAGTTGTACTGATTGCATCAGTAGGATCTTATCTGCAAAATTGGAGACAGAAATATTTTCTCCATAAGCAAATAATCTAACGATGCCAACTTTTCGTTTGCACCCGCATCCTGAATTCACAGCACTAACGCGGCAGTGTGTTTTTTCACAGCCATTCAATGCCTGGTTTTAGTGGTTAAGGGGGAAAAAAGTAAGATGAAGGCAAGAAAGTCCAAAGAATAAATCCTGGAATCTAGAACCGTGGTGAGTGATTATTTTTCTCCTTCAGTCTTGTGATTTCTTTCGTCTGTGCTGCCAAGGATTGCCCTCATCTCCAGCCTCTGGTATTAATAAATCACAACTGACACACAAATGGAGGCTTGGCCTCAGTGTAGCCCTGAGTGGCCTTTGATTAAAATCGTTTGTTTAAATCTGCACTTTCCAGCGCTTCTGTGACGTTCTTCAACATGGCAATGCTGCAAAGATGATTTACAGGTAGCAGATTCCTCTTCCTGGGTGGGTGGCTTTAAGAGGTGATGCTCACAGACCATCTGGGGCCCGTGAAAGAAATATTTATCACATGGACATATATCCTGAAAAGGAGGATAATCTTGTGATCTTCCTCCAAATTTGAGAGAATAATATGTTCAGTGTATTGAACATTTCAGGTTATACTAAGGTTATAAACCATGTTGAATAATTCAACCCCTAAAGTTACATGTGCAACTTTGAAACTGTTTATTTGTGCATCCATAGTCAGATGAGAAAAGGGAATTTCTCCATGTTCATGCCATAATTTCATATTCCTTTTACTTGGGTCTGTAGGATTAAAGTTACATGTCACACCTCAACAAATTTAACATTTGATGAATGAAACATGTCTTTGTTAAAAATGACATCAACAAATGCCTCCTTGTGAAAAATGACACCAGCAAAAGACAAATGTTCGGTAAAAAGAAGAGAAAACCAATAAATTCCCACTTCTCCATCTATCACACAGCTCAGAGAGCTGAGCTCCAGCTGGATTAATATCAGATCGAGGCCGTTATTTCTAAGTCTTGAAATTCACTGATTCTGATTGATTGATCCCCTTTCCCTTTCCCCTGTTTCTTCTCCTCATTGTGGGGATCGTTCATTGCCTTTATGGCCCACCCTGCCTCGAAGGCCTGGCTGCCTCTTCAGCCTGCGCTCGCTGCCAGCATTGCCAAGACCCAGGCCCAAAATACAAGGGGCCCCTGCTGGCCCCTGCAATGGAAAGCAGATGGCCAACTTTCTGACAGCAGCCGGCTGCAGTCGACAGTCCAGGAGAGGAAACTTCTCATTCGCCCTCATCCATCATCGGGAGCAGGGGGAGGAAAGACAGAGCAGTGGCTGACACCCGGCGTCTGGCTTCTTTCAAAATGCCTCCACACTGGCACATTCATGGCTTGCACTCATGCACACACATGTGCTAACAGATGCATATGCACGGAGACAGGATTACCTTTAGGTATTCAATTGCACGCACACACATACACATACTGTACACGCTACTTTTTGGTACGGTTATCCTGGTTTAGGTTCCCCTTTTTTGCCTTTTGTTAGCGATGTTATTCAGCAGTTGGTTTCTTCTTCAAAAGTAGAGCGAGAGAACAAGGGAGAGTCAGAGAAAAGACTGAGAAGTGGTCACCGTTGGGCCTCAGAAATTTAGCAATTGCGTTTCTGCTTTTTTTTACATCCTTAAAATAAAAGAAATCCTAAATGGCTGGCATAACAAATTGCAGGAAGGATGTAAAGTGAGAAAGAAAGAGAAGGAGAAAGTGTGTGCGAGCGAGGGGGAGAGAGGGAGATCATGGTGAGTAATGTACCTGATGGCTAAGGATCATTAATCTCTGTCAGACTTGAAAAGAGAGGGAGGAGGAGGAGGAGGGGGAAGAGGAACAGGCAAAGGCGGCTGTGATGTTTGACATGGCAACACACACACACACACACACACACATACACCCACGCACCCACTTTGTATTCTAAAAAAATTCCAATCATGAAGACTGACATTTTTATAATACAAAAAGTTTTTAGGTTAAAAAAAAAAAAGAAAGTGATTGGTGAATATGGTGGAAAGAGTCATTTTTATTTTAACTTAGTGCTGCAGGGTCTTTCTGATCCCTCTATTGTTGAAGGTGACACAAAGGAGCAAAAATCAAGGGCTTAGTTAGTAGTTATGAGACTAATCAGTAGGTTGTTACTTATCTCCGAAACTAGTTAGTGGATATACATTGTGTTTCCTCTCTCTGTGTTAGGCTATAGTGCCCCCTGTCATCGGAAACTATCGTTTTAGTAAGAGATTAATATTTTAGTTGAGTTTTTTTTTTTTTATTTCTCGGTGAGTGAATTAGATTTGACAGTGGAATATTGTTGTAACAAGCACTTAACTCATGGACCAGGGCTTTACAAAACTGTTAATGGGGTTATGTGTAAAGACAACAAGGGAAGTGGTTGCATTCATTTTCTTTTATAATAAGTCAAAGAACAAACATGTGCGTGGCCCCAGAGACCCATCATGTCTGTGAGCGGCTGACACTAATAAGGGCTGCTGAGGGTTTGACTCCATGCAGCAGTCCAGTGCCGCACAGCAGGGACAACCATTCACGGCCTGTCAACCTGCTCAGCTGCAGGGGGCGCCGACAAAGAGCAGCAGAATGTAACCGTCTCACAAAAGAGATGACAGCGACACAGAGGCTTCAAATCTCAGGCAGGCAGACAGGCACAAAAGGCACAACTTTGTCACTCCTCCGCCCTCACTCGTCTTTGCAGCAGGACAGCAGCTGTCTTGTCCTGTTGTCCGTCACACCGATGAGAAAATGTCCAAATACCGTGCACTTCCTGACAACATCAGCCGGCCTCTAATTCCATCCTTGTTCTCATTCTTTTGGCTGTTCCTTTCAGGGGTCTCCACAGCGAATCATCTGCCTTCATGTCCGGCTGTCTGCCAACGTCTACCAACCGTGTCGTACTTCACTACATCTCTATATATCGTCTCGGTTTTTCATCTCTTGCTCTTGATTGGCAATTCACCTCTGTGACTTTATCTCCAAACCTGTACTAACCCTCTAATCTGCAGTTTTAATCCTGTCTAGTCTGGACTTTACCTGTGAAAATCTCAGGTTCCAACCTTTCTATTGGCCAAAAAAATACTTTTTTATTTTGCTGAAATAGTACAAAAATGTATGATCTTTAAATATACTTTTGAATATTTATAAAAAAACACCAAATAGTCTGTCCTCCATCATTTCTTAACTCTGGGTTACGCCACTTTCAGTCACATATTTATTTCAGTTTTATCAAATTGTTTTTCAACCTTGTGTTTCCAGAGTCAAAGAAATCTGCCCCAAGGCCTTCAGAATCAATGGTGCTGGTGCTGCTGCCTTAGATAAATAACAAAGAAATAGTTTCTTTAACTGAGTTTTGCTGAGTAAAATGCTGTTTGTATTTTATTATTATTGAAATTGTCTAATGTTTTTATTGATTTCACATTGGTACAATATTTAGCAGCTGTGGCTGAATTGAGCTTTGTTGGTTTTGCTGCTTCAGTAATGGTGTTATAATGGATAAACTAACTTGTTATTTTTATTTTCCGCACACAGACTTGTTTGCAAGATTCTTTCTCCTCATAGTCTTGAACTCTTGTCAGCCCAGGCAGATTCAGCCTATGAGGTTGGACAGAATAATTCACTCTACTATTTTCTTGACAATTGGTACAATTTATTTATATCAGAACATGTTTTTCTCATTATTTGAGTGTTTTTGTACAGCTGTAGTTTGTTTCTTTAAGTGTTTTTGCACACAAATAGTTACAGTTAGACACAATGACTTACTGTGTCCATTGAATAGATTTTGTCTTTGTGTTATATTAGACATTTTATATTATATTAGCCAAACTGGCTATTATTTTGACTACGCATTATTCCAGACTACCATAAGACATGGGTGCTAAGCACATTTGTTAAACGGTGACGTACTACAACTATGTGTGTGGTCTATTTTATTTTGAACTATCACTGAAGGGATTAGCAAAATACAAATGTTTAATTTGTTTAATGTGTATCAACTTCTTACTGATGTTGATAACAACAACAATACCTCACACTAATTCCTGCTGTTAAGGCAATTTAAGCAAATTGCATGAAATCCAAGTAAAATTACATCCAAACACTAATTAATCCCAACTTGTGCCAAATCTTAAACCAGATATACATTGTAAATAAAGTTCAATAAAGTTGACTATAAATGAACTGAAACAGACATGATTAACATATGAATAAAATGTGATTTTTATTCATTTGTTGTTCACTGCTTATTCAGCCTGTGGTCACTACAGTCTGACGTGCAGTTTTTCATTTGCTGCTGCCTCATTAAAATCAACTCTAGACTGTCCAACACTGTCTCTGGTGGACATGGACGTGGCTCGCAGCCACAGACCACAGCTGGGCCTCCCAGACACTTCCAAGAAGTCCGCAGCTGGCCGTGTAAGAAGAAAAAAGTAAATTTACTGCAGACAATATAATTAAGCTCCTTCATACACCAAGCCAAGCCAACAGTTCTGTAAAACCGTCACTGCTGATCACTTTCGCACTAAAATAAATAAAATTGCGGTTACACGGAGGATTAGTTTAATTTCCAAATTTGTGCAGCAGCCCTGTCATCGTGGGTCTGCGTTTGAAGATGGAATTGATGATGTCGATTATCTGACTGTTTGAAACCGGGGTGGTCGTTGCTGCATTTGTGGATTACAAGAGGTTGTTGATGGAATTATGGCAACATCGTTGAGATCATATAATACTGTACAAACCTGCGGTGTCTGAAACAAGAATACACAGCAAAACAAAAACAGAACACAGAGGCCCAGACGAGGTTCTGCTTCCCACGAAGAAGGCGGCAGACTAAAGATGATGTTGCAGACGGGGTAACATTAAAAAGGAGCTATCTGACTGACAGTTTATCGGTCGAGCAGTTGGTGACAAAGTACTGCAGTAAAAGCAAGGCTGAGAAGTTATGTATTCAAATTACGGCACTGAAAATTACGTTTTTACGTGTTTTGGATGTGCAGTGATGCACTGCTGTGAAAGTCTTTTCTGCGAGCAGACCTAAAAAGAGAACCATAAGAACTGGTCTGGAGAGCTCACACTGACCTACTGGGTGGCAGTGGTGATTCAACAGCAGACAGACCCAGAGCAGGATCATCTGTCTCCATTATGGTCTCCCTACAAATCATTTACATTTCCCCTTTTCTCCTCTGCTGCCCACAGGCCTATAAAGCTAGCTTTTCCATGCTGCTTTTGGCAAAGGGAGTGAGAGAGACGTTAGGCGAGGTTTGTTGTGGGTGGTCGTCGGAGGGAGTACGAACCAATGCGTTCAGACGCGCGCACCACACACTATTCAGTTTCGACAGGGTCGACCACAGCGCTGCTATTCTTACATGATGATACATATTCAGCTTTTGCTTACAGCTGAATAAATTGTGCTGGGGGGAAAAAACGTGCGTCAAGGATGTCTGAGCGTTCCACAATCGACCGTGTTCTCCAACTCTGTCTCTTTCTTTTCACTTAGCTTGTTCTGGATGTAATGGGATATTGGACTTGAGTTATGTATCAAGTGATATTTAATCTGTTGCAAGTACTTCTGTTTGGTAAAAATAAAATACTTAGATATGTAAAACTCTCAACTGCCATGCAGCGTAATACGATTTTCTCCAGGGCCATGACAGATTTATCCACCCGTTATTAGAATAATCATGTAATATTGGTAAGAATGCTATAGTCTTTACCACTGATAATGAAAATCCAATAACACATGCCTGGGTTTTACCGATTTTGAATCCCACAAGGGTCTGCACGACAATATTGGTAAAATATGATATTGGCATAAGTTATTTTATCAGGAACCTACACTAACACTTTTGTAGGATCATAATCAAGCAACAAAGTTCCCAAAAAACAAAGAAAAGAAGTGAATATAGAACAATCCAATGTATGGTGAACTACTGGTAAAAAAAATGGAATGTAACAAGACTTTCTTAATACAGTACCAAATTTTTTCTATACATAAAACATTTAAGATGTAACGATTTACTAAATTTTATTCTCAGCCTTCTGTAAGATCGTACTAAGAGCTAATCCTGCTGCACTATGGACCATATTGGTAGTGCACAAGCTCTTTAATTTGTATTAAATTTCATTTTTGGTAAATATTTAAATCTGGACCCTAAGTATCAAAATTTACAAGGGGATTACATTTCTAGAACATCTCAAATGACAGAAATCCATGCATACTCCACCCATGAACTGCAACTTGCCTTAAACCATCAGACATGCAAGAGTTTTCACAGCTCCAGACTAATACAGATAAAGGCTCCGTCTTCCTTGTTTGTGTTTTTGACGATGTTTTTTTTCCAAAGCTCAGTTTGACTCTGCACACCTCTTATGAACTGTCTTTTGAGATGACAGTTCGATGACGCTTTGGAAAAATGTAACAGCCCGTTTAAAAACATTAATAATCGCCCAAATTGGCCCCAGCAGAAATAAAAACCATGGTGAGGAAAATGAAAAGCTTTTTGCTTGAATGCAAATTCCATTAAAAGGAACTGGAAGAGACATAGAGTCCAACTCACTAAGACATCTTTTGGACACATTGAGCCACAGGAAGACACTGACACTTCCAACAGACATTTTTCTTAGATCAGAGAGAAATAAAACTATCATTACATATTATTTTCTCTGAAACTGATTCCTTGACAAAAATAGAATCTGTCTGGAGTTTTGGTTTTCCTTCTGTTTTTTTTTTTTTTGTATGCAAGCTAACAGCGCAGTGAATATATAAACTCTACACTGATAACAGTCTTGAGTCTCTATTCTATTTTTCTAAGAGGAGCTGTATGTTTGTGGTGCCTCACTACTGTAATGCTTGCTTTTTTAAATCCCTGTCAGACATTGTTTTTATTTATTTAGGGAATAAACAGTCCACTTTGACAGGACTCAGACAGCATTGAATGTATGATCTACTGAAGCATTAACACTAGACCAAGAGCCAGTTGAACTCCCATATGTGAAGACGGGACCTGGGAAAAATTGGGAGGAAAACAAGTGATGTGTCTCTATTTGTTGTCATACAGTAACGCTGACGGCAAAGGGTGTTGTGGAGAGTCTTTTCCCCAGCCGCTTCCCCAAGGAGAGCTTGAGTGAGGGTGTGTCCCAGTGTTTTATTTTCCTCTTCGGCCAACAATCATGAACTTAGATTTAGGATACATGTATTAAGAAATGATCATACATAGACATAGTTTGTTTTAACATATTTCGCTTTTAATTTGGAGTTGTGTAAAAATATTCTATTTGGCTAGTTTTTCAAAAGACGATTTACAAACGAACCTGCCATATTAATGCAGCAGCGCAAGTGGCTGAGCCTTTATTGGTGCTGTGGAGATGAAACCTATTGTTTTGCCTCACTAATTGTAGCCTAAAATAGCAATAATTTCATGTACAATGCAGGTTGGCACGAATATTTGAACAATATTTAAATAAGGCCTATACGCAGGGTACAGTAAAAAAAAAAAAATTATCCCAAATCGCTTGTCTTTTTGTGGAATTTGATTTTTGTCAATTTTGGGAAAAATATTAAACCCTAGTCACTACCTTACACTAACACAGCTGTATATTTAAAAGTAGGCTATAAAAACATCAGAGAGAGTCTAACTTTACTAGGAGCCATAATGTAGGTCAAAAGGTTCCTTAAGAAGAAACCTAAACAAAATGTAGCACAATTTACTGTATGACCTACAACCAGAGAATGTAAACAAAGGCATGTTCTGCATAGAGCAGTACATGATGACAACTAGTACTGTTTAACTAGTTAGAGAGTTTAAACATCATTAGTTCTTAGTAACAAGTAAAATAGTCAGTAAAATACATTTTAGTACATTAGGTAAGAGAGGGCAACTAAGAAAAACCTTCTGTACAACAGTCCCTAAAACCCAGATACTTTTATCTTGGATTGTGTTTTGAACATTGGGACTAAATAGTTTTATAATCAGCGAATTAAACCGAGTGCTGCTACACACTACTCCTTTTGACATCTACTTGTCAAATAAAATATTACAAGTCAATATATAATGGTGTCACAGCTGAGGACATGGTATTGGTTGGTGTTGACAGTGAGTAATCCTGATGGGATGACTGGATTTTAGGTCCAAGTTACTAAGCTCAGACATTTATCACCATAACCAATCACTGGTCACATCCAC
This sequence comes from Paraplagusia blochii, assembly GCA_016785265.1. Classification (NCBI taxonomy): domain Eukaryota; kingdom Metazoa; phylum Chordata; class Actinopteri; order Pleuronectiformes; family Cynoglossidae; genus Paraplagusia; species Paraplagusia blochii. The sequence goes on along the minus strand of JAFBJS010002158.1, from coordinate 251,544 downwards.
TTGTTCTGCCATCACGGGAAGTTGAAAGATGGTTTACTGGTGTTGACCACAGAGTGACACATAGTGACACCTACTCCAGAGTGGAGATACACTATTACATGCTTTTCTGTGGCAAAAGCTGTTGCTTTGAGCAATTACAGCAACTTATCTATCGGCAGGGATAATGAGGTTGCACTGAGAGCAAATTCTATCATGTCAGCATAATGAGATTTGGGCCTGTGTCTTCTGTGTGTGTGTCCCTGCATATAACTTGGGGATATACGTGCGAGCGCACGCTCGTACACACCAACAGTGTTTTCTTATCTTTCCCAACCTCACATCTCTTCTTACATCCAGGGGAAATTGGATTTGGACTCAGTGTGCGCTGATGCTGTGTGACTGACTCCCCGCCTGCTCCCTTTTCCTATTTTACCCCTCTATATTCCCACACCCCCCACCACGTCCATTTCATGTTCTCCGACAAGCACACACACACACACATACACCACTTCTGACAGGCAGTTTGATTTATGACTGCAGTTCCTCGGCGCAGACACGTAAAGACGTCGACCGCACTTCAAGCTATATGTATGTGTTTTAGTTTCCTGCTGAGCTCGTCGCCCTCTGCTGCTACTCTACCTGTGTACACACATATCTTGGCCCAGGAACTGATTATCTTAAGGTTCCTGGATGGTGTAGTTTTTATGCTTAGAAAGAACTTTATTTTCTGCTTATAATTTAACCTCAGCAAGCAGTCCCCCAGTATGTGACTGTATGTCTGTGTATATTAATATAACTTCTCACTCTATGATTGATGGACACAGGGCAAATAATCACATTCTAGTCTGTTCATAAGGACTAATAAGGATATGTTTTCTTTAACAGCAGGTGAACAGTTAACTGATTGTAGTTGACTTTTCTTCCAGTTCTGCAGTTTGTCCCATAAATGTTGGACCAGTGGTCCCTAGTCCCTAACCTCTTTTCACGCCACAGAATAAACAAATGTCTGAAAACTTTTTTATGTAGCAACCTTTAAGGTGCGGTTTATACATTCAAATAAATAAATCCAATCAACTACTGGTGACCTAGCAGTTATTGAAGTGGACTTGGGACAAATACACTTGCAGCTTCCAGTGGATTTACTTCTCATAGTATGGAGCAGTGTGATTTGGGTGCCAGTTGTGAAGACTGCTGCCCCTGTGAAATGATACGACTGAAATAAAACCTTCTGTTTTTGTAATGTAAATAATAAACATAAAGCCAGCGTGTATGCAACTTTTATGGCAGCGTCCTTGTAATGTCAACTCGTCGAAGCAGTTTTCAAGACTTTATTGTCATATTAGAGAGTCACTTGCCACTTGTTATGCAGCACAGGCTGTGTGGACACAACATGTAATAATAAAACCCATATTTTGGGTTTGTTAAATTCCTGTCTCTTATACACATCTAGATGTGTATAAGAGACAGCATTTATCACCATAACCAATCACTGGTCACATCCACTTGTTCTGCCATCACGGGAAGTTGAAAGATGGTTTACTGGTGTTGACCACAGAGTGACACATAGTGACACCTACTCCAGAGTGGAGATACACTATTACATGCTTTTCTGTGGCAAAAGCTGTTGCTTTGAGCAATTACAGCAACTTATCTATCGGCAGGGATAATGAGGTTGCACTGAGAGCAAATTCTATCATGTCAGCATAATGAGATTTGGGCCTGTGTCTTCTGTGTGTGTGTCCCTGCATATAACTTGGGGATATACGTGCGAGCGCACGCTCGTACACACCAACAGTGTTTTCTTATCTTTCCCAACCTCACATCTCTTCTTACATCCTTGTAATGTAAATAATAAACATAAAGCCAGGATGTATGCAACATGTATGGCGTCGTCCTCGTAATGTCAACTCGTCGAAGCAGTTTTCAAGACTTAATTGTCATATTAGAGAGTCACTTGCCACTTGTTATGCAGCACAGGCTGTGTGGACACAACATGTAATAATAAAACCCATATTTTGGGTTTGTTAAATGCAGCTTTTTTTTTCTTTTAAGACAAAGGCTCTTCTAGTGTCCCCTCACTGACTCTTTTTCCCTGAACTAAGAAACTTTCCAGAGACGTTTGCTTTTTGTGACCTAGTCAAAGTATCATGACGTTTCAAGGATGAGTCACGCACAGATGCAAGGTGAAAAAAATTCTGTAATTTTTTAAAATAAGACGTCATTCACAATCAAGCAATAAATAAAACTGAAATAATCAAAATTGGACCAGATGCAGCAAGTTTGCTGGCAGGAATAAACATATGCAGACATGCTTCACTGTTTGCAGTTGATGGGTTGACCATAGTTAGATAAATAGTTTTAAGTGTAACAGCAACCGGACCCAGTCCCTTTGCAGTTGTGGTTGACTTCATCGGGCAGTGATGGTCTAGTGGTTAAGGAACTAGACTGGGGTCTGAAGGGTCACAGCTTCGAATCCCCCCAACTGCCAGGTTACCAGTGAGGTCCACTGAGCGTGGCGCTCCCTGCTCCCCGAGTGCTGTAAACTGCCCTCTTTTTACTCTGGTGATGGGTTAAATGCAGAGGGTCACATTTGGTGGTGTGGATCACAATGTTACTGTGACAAGGCGAGGAGTTTGGTTTCCCTTTCTGTCCTAAATGTTTAGCCTATTCTTTTTCAACAGTTAATGCTGCAATAAAGAATTAATTAAACTCCGTCCAAGGGTGAAGTGAGACAACAGCACTCCTGTAGTCCCTGATGGACCTCTGCAGACAAACGTACTGCAGATAGAGTATGTAATCAATCAGAGCTCCAGGCAGGGAAATCAGAGTCTAGCTTCACACTCAGGTTTTTTTTTTTTAACTGACCAACCTACAGACAAACCACAAATATCTGGATCATTACCGTCCTTGCAGGCCGGGCCTGGCTTTTTTATGTCTGCTGTTGTAAGAAATGATGAATGAATGGTGCGAGTGTGTGTATGTGTGTAGTATTGGCAGCTGATCTGTGTTTAGCCCCGCAGGCCATCGATCACAGGCCGGCATAATGGGTACTATATCTGTCTGTCACTCAGCAGGGGTCTGGGACCACAACGATAAATCCATGGATCAGACACAAAAGGGACCATTACACACAACCTTATCAATACTCACTTCTGAGAAAGTACTTTCTCTGTTTTCTCTGGGGAAAGATATGCTCACTGCCGTTTGGTCAGATTGGTGCGATCAGTCAAAGCATTGGTTACATGGCGTTTCCACTTTATTGTTTGAACTGGTATTATTAGAAAGAATTACATAAAGGATTAAGTTGAATGTTAAAAACATTACATTCTGTCCATGCTTTAGTTCCTTGTTTCTTCCTTGTAGTTGATGTCTCTTCTGGTTTATGCCTTGTTCCTAGTCTTGTGAAGAAGCATTTTTTTTATTTTTTATTTTAGCTTTTAAAATTAACTACCTGCACCTCAAAGGTTTCTCCAGTACAACATCTGGACTTTGGTGTCTGCCTGCTTCCTGTCATGTAATGGATATGCATTAACTCACAAAGAGACATGCTTCATTTCGTATTTTGACCCAAGTTACTGTAGATGAGGAGGAGGTGGAAGACACCATAAGTTCCCAGAAGACTCCAAAAGGTCCTTTTATCTCTCTTGTTCTGATATAGTTTTGAAATTTGAAATTAGAAACAAGTCTACAGTTTTCCCCTTCCTCTCCTTTTTTCCTTTCCTCTCCTCCCATCTTTTCTCTTCCACTCCCCTCTCCTCTCTTCTCCTCTCCTCTCACATCATCCATCTCCAGACCTGCCCACTCACTGGCAGCTCCATTGATAGGGTAATCCAGGACTGATTAATGACCCAATAATCAGAGGGATCCTCAGATCAATCATGGGTGTAATCAATAACCCTCGGCTGGGGCGATCATTAGCCTGGTAGAGTGCATCCTCTGTCAGACCCAGCCACCAAAACAAAGAGCGCAGAAGAAAAGGAGAAGACGTGAGGATGAGAGGAGGAGGGAGATAATATGGTTTGTGTTAGATGATAAGGAGGCAGAGCCGTTTGGTGGAATGTGAAAATAGAAAGTGGACAATAGGTAACAGGAGCTTGTTATTTTTATTACATTTTTTTTTTTTTTTTTACTAGAGACCAGGATAAAAACATTTGATATTGCGAAAAACATACATAAACTTACCTGGCTTTTACCTTAGCTACTTGACTCACTTTTCTTCCTTACATAAATGTGGATGAGACTCAGGACTCATGTACAGAGTTACAGAAATAAATGTTTTTATGCCAGGATATGCGTATAGAGTATTGTGTGTGTGTGTTTGTGTATACGTTGATGTGTTTGTCAGTCGGCCTCTGTACAACAGTGTCTGCCTCCTCAGCCTGCTGTGTGTGCACTCATTTATGTGTAATGAATGCTTATGAGGGTAAACAGATGGTGTGTTAACATGGAGAAATATCATCTGCCGCCAGACAATATGGTGTCACACCAATGTTTACAGCAAACACATTATACCCAGGGACAAGAGCAGCTTCAGAGCAGCTTCACAGCAGCCTGGCTCTACCTCAGATGTCTAAGTGGAATGGGATCTGGTCTTGGCCTGTCCTGGTGACACAATGGAGATGACAAGTGATATTGCAATGTGCAATGGTCCAAAGAGAATCATCTTCAGGCTCTAACAGCTTAAACACGTGCATCCTAATGCACAGCCTGCTTTTTTAAAAATCCAACTTTTCAATTCCCTGTTATAATGTTGAGCAATTTTAAAATTCTGGTACATTATTGTTGTGTTTCTTATCTATAGAACTTTATTTATATAAAGTTCTATAGATATAGATATAGTTCTATTTATAGAACTACCTTGCTATTCTCGACTCAGCTCTGACCTGAATTGTTTACCTTTACTGTGTCATTTTTACCTAAGTTAGTCTGTTAATGTAGAAAAATATATTTTATGTGATTTTTTTTGTGGGATAGATATGCAGCGTCAAAGCCTTTGGTCTGTAATTTTATTTTATAGTGCAAAAAAAACATGTTTGTGCTATAACATACATGCAAATGTTACCTAAGCTACAAGTCCTGCTAGTATGGGCAAACTAAGGCCCGGGGGCCAGATGTGCCCCGTTAAGCTGTGTAATGCGGTCCGCCTTGTCTTAATTAAATTATTGTTGTGTGTTATTATTATACTTCTGCCTTTTTCTTGCAGTTCCCCAATATATTGTGTCAGACAGGTTATTAGAAATAAAACATTTTAGGTTTCATGCTTGATTTTTAAACTTTTATTTGTTCAACAAATGCTCCATCTTTCGGCTCTTGACTTGACTCCCGTGTTCCATTCTGGGATCCATTGTGGGACCCAAGTCAAAAAATTAGCCCATGTCAGATTTAGGGGCTATATACCTGTGTGCCAACTCTAGTACACATTGGATATAAACTTGCAGCCAAAATATAATAACATTGTGGGTCAGATTTGGGCCCCAGGCCTGAATTTGACATGTTATAGACAACTGTAGAGTAATCTTCCTCCTGAAAATAGCCAACGTCCTTTCTTAAAAATGCCATGAGAACAGCAATGTGTCCATCTTTACCTTGTGTAACCCTGTACAACCCCAGAGAGATGACTGGTTATAAAACTGTGGGTTTCAGAGCAAAAATTCCTTTTATTTCTCTCTGGAGCCAGAGAAGCAGCAGGGGACGAGACGTTTACGGTGATTTAAAACAGACAAACAGCACAGATTCACAGCAACACATGGACCTGCACAGGCCTCTATTTACAAGTACCAACCTCAAAACCAGTCAGGCCTGGCTTCTGTCAGCAAACACACAGACAGAGAGCGCTAACACGGACACAAACACACACACACGCACAGATACGCACCGTGATTTGACCACATGTAGCGATCATCGACGCGCTATCAAATCAGAAGTGACTGCCAGTAAAAGGAGGAAATTGTGGGCAAAGTGTCACCGTGTTTGCGTGAAAAGGTGTATGTGTGTGTCGGTCTGGAGGGAAGAAAGGACGGCCACTGCAAGATTTATGTAGCATTTACCATGGAGCTAGTCGTAAAATGTAATTACAGGGGTTCTCAAACACACTTTGGATCCACTTCCCAGCAGGCAGACTGGCAGGAAGGAAGGAGACAAGTGATCATGGTCTATTCATCCTCACTGTCTCTCTCTTTGTCCTTTCTTCTTCCCCTTCCCTCTCTTCTTCTCTGTGTCTGTTTTTTTCCAGCTGCCCCAGACCCATTAATCAGAAACATCCAGTCCAGGGTTTCGGTGTGAAAATGGACCCAACCCTGTGACATGAAGTTACTTAATGGGAACAATGCACTGGAGGTGAAAACTAAGCCACAAACGAGTCCCAGTGGACAGTGAGACAATCCTGAGACACATTTTTTGTCTTTTCCAGATGTGCAACATTGATGAGATCCCTGTTGTCAGTGAAGAGAACTGTCAAATTTCTCAAGCTCACAGAGCTATAACATAACACCTCCAACATTTTTCCACTGGGTCAAAGTAGTTGGCCCAGAGGAACCTCCTGTGTGATGAATAGTGAAAGTTTCAGTGTGTTTTTTTTTGTATCTTTTTTATTGTAAATGTGTGAATTTATTATTTACTTTAAAAACATACTTATTTACATTCACATTTTTAGTTTTTTTTCACTTATAGCTGCAACTGTTCCAGTCTTTTTGACCACTTTGCAAGTTAGGTAAAAGAAAAAGTACAGCAGAGGGCAGTGTCCCTGCAACTACACACATCTCTACACGGGTGTAGACTTGGCTCAAGGGCCACAGTGTGTCCTGAAAATTGACCGGGGGGAGTCAGGAGTAGAGATGTGATTGAGATGGAAATTGATGTGAACTAAGATAAATATGTCAAAATCATACAGAAAGGCTAAAATTCTCTTAACCTTGTCTATCCCATCTATTGGGAAAATGCATCCATTACAGGGAAACTGCAGAAGTGTGATAATTTCATTTTTAATACAATTTGGATATGTTTGGCAGGTGAGGTTAAAAGCCACATCCAGCTGTTGGAACAACTTAAGGCAATGCTGTAAATGCTGCTAATACAGGATTATTTGACAAAAGCAAAGGTTAGGGTTAGGAAAGGAAAAAAAAAAAAATTTTTAGATACAAATCATTATTTCTGAGCTTGCTAATGTCTTGACTACATTTTCTATTAATTTTAAAACTTGTTGGTGTTAATTTAGTGTGAATTTTCATGTAAATCAGAATATTACATATATATACATACACACACATATATATACACACACACATATATATATATATATATACATATATATATATATATACATATATATAGTAAAAACTAAACTAAACTAAAAAATTGAGTAATAAAAAGTTCCTCCTTTTTGGTTCCTCAGTGTGGCTTTTCAACCTGCTCTGACCAGGGTCAAAGAACGATCACATGGGTTATTCTAAGGTCAGCCTTGGTTGAAGAAGTCAGAGGGCCCGCCCTCCTTCTTCCTCCTGACTGATGAATCACTTGTCTCCTCCCCTTCTCTTCACACAGACCCATCACAGGCTGCCCTTGCTGGTTTTGTCTGTTTGCTGTCATCAGACGAACAGACACAGACAGGTTTGCTTGGTTTGTGGAAAAACATCATGAGCCAGTGTTGGAAATTCTCGGAAATTCAATTCTGCGTTTGACTTTACCTGGGAAGTTATCACTACGTCAGCTTTTAAATGGCGCTATGCAGCTGCAAAATAAAATACAAAATACACGTTTGCAAAACAACACTTGAACAATAATGCAGCTTTTTTTTAAAACCTCATAAAGTAGATAAAGAACTCTCATCAAGTACAGCTAGAGTCTGGTAAGATGGTTAAATATATTTTTTTATTCCTTAGAGGAAATGGGTCAAGGATGGCTGCTCTCACTCACTCCACTGTTACCACACTGATGTGTCAGTGTTTGATAAAGCCGTGACACTTTGACTGTCTGACAGCTGTATGATTGATTGTGTGTCAGTAAGGGTTTTTGTGTATCTGAGTGCAATGCCAGGAGACAAGTCTGCGACATGAACATGATGAATTCCACACTTGTTTAATTGCTGCTTTACACTTCAGTGGCAGAATCAGCTACATATGCTGCCATACACACACACAGACACACACACACACACACAATGCAACCATTGATTTCCAGTATGTTAAATCACAAAATTATATCTTTTTTTTCTTCCAAAAATGATTTTACTAACTCTTGCGTAATACATTTTTCAGGGGCACTCTGTGGCCTAATGGTTAAGGAAGCAGACTTGATTTCGCTAGGCCCCCGGTTCGAATCCCACTACACACTGCTCCCCAGGCGCTGGCCCAGGCAGCAGCCCGCTTCTCACTAAGGTGATGGATTAAATGCAGAGGCATAATTTCTCGACGGATACTCCCTAGGAATTAATATAGGTCTAATTTATATTATTTTTTTATTTTACATGTACTTTTGATATTGCTGTACTAAGGCTATGGTGTGTGGTCAGCTTAGATCAGGCAAGCTAAGGCCCGTGGGTCAGCTTCAGTACGTTACGTTTTACGTTTGGCCCATCGTACTTGTTCATTTCAGGGAAACTTACATGTCATTTATCTTAGTTCATCTTCTATTTGCTCCTGAAGTCGGGTTTACTGTATACACTGTGTTTGTGTTTTTTTTTTTTTCAATCTTGGCCGCCACCTTCTGCTCAAATTGCAGGAGTGATTAGTTCACAGCTCAGGATTTGTGTGCTCACACTGTACGATCCATTAGTCGGCTGTGATTGGACTGCTCACACTGTACGACTTGTACATACACGACACGTCTGGCTCCTGTAGCCAAAACTGCTTTGGAGGAAATCATTTACCAAATGTATTGTAATGTAAAAATGATACTTAGCTCATATATAGAACGCGGAACAAGGAATTTACCCCTGGTAATAATCCCAAATAATACAGTTGTTTTTCTCCTGATGAAAATTTTAGGTTGAAAGTGTTTTATTTATCCATCCACCCATTTTCAATCACTATTCCTTTACCGGGTCGTTGTCACATTGCGCCGTTTATGCCGGTGTTGAGCCCACTGAGAGAGGCCAACTGCACTAACGGGGACTCAATCTCGTCCATGATGAGAACCCTGGAGTTCCACACCAATGACAGCAACATTAATTCTGGGCCAAAGCAACGGCCTTGATAGCATTACATACTGATCAAAATGTTGGGACGTACTTGTGGATGAGTCTAGTTGATGATGAAGCTGTCATGTGGTAACCAATCATACAAATCCTATTACCCCCTTTCCCCTCCATAAACTGTGGCAAATGTTTAATTTAATGGCTTAGACTAAGACAAAAGGACTTAACTAGTAGCGTCTCACCCACTGCTGGTGAGATAAAATAAGAGGCGGGACAGCAGCTCAAAAAAGAGAGATGGTGGGGAATTGTCATAGGAGTCATCAGTTACTGTTGCCTCCATGCTGCCTGGCTTAATGAACTGGCGCACTCGTTAGCGTTGCTGCCCTCTTTTCCCTCCTCCCTTCCTCCAGCTTTCTCAACGCTCCAAATGGGAACTACTGATTATTCCGTGCTCCAGTCACAGCCAATTACAGGCTCCAAATGGAACAACATTAATCAAATCTTTAGTATAGTGGCAAACTCAGAGGTATCAGATTGCGGAGCAGCACAAAACTAATATGTCACTGTCACTGGTGGTTGCGCAGGCAGTTAGCATTAAGAAGACAAGCAACGGCGGCTACGACTTGTTGTTATGATATGTGGACTTATCTGGAAAACATAAGCCTGACATCGCAGCAGAAATGCTAATGCAGTACTGTCCTCGCCAGCTTTCTTGTTTTAATCTCCCCTCATTTGTCTTGTTTCAACTGTTTATATTGGGAGAAATGGGAGAAAGGCATTTTACCAAAAACAGCAAAGACAAAAATCAAGACCGAAATACAACTAAATAGCTACTTTATACTAAATTACTTTTCTATCATATAAATACAGTGGTAAATCTAGCCAACTTTGGACAGCAATGATCCATTTTACCCATGCACTGATTAATGTTCCAATGATTGATAAGAAAGAAAACAAATGGGTCCAAACGATCAAAATTGCTCAATATGAGCTCAAAACATGCAAAATCATAGCACAAAGCTTCATATTTTACCCAAAATTTGGCAAGAAATAAAAGGTCATTTAAGAGCATGTTATTAAAGTGTTACCAAGAAAATATTAATATAAAAATAATAGACCCATCAAAGGAGAGGTTCTAAAGATTCAGGGTGCAGCTCTAAAGATGACTGTAACCTCCATAAAGACAACGAATCACAACGTCCAGACTGCACCAATCTTGTCCGAGTAAGACTGGGGACCATGACCCAGCAAACTGTGTTTTTGCCACCTCACTTTCTTCCCAGGCCTTGGCCCAGACCATGCAGCCGCAGCAGGAGCCAGCCAGAGGACACCACTGCATAATGGCCTCATTAGGACCAATGATTAAAGCCCAAGTGAAATGTGCTAAATGCCTGTGTCACTGAAGTGGCCTTTAAACGGGCATAAATAAACAAAAGTTATGCTGAAGGTTTGGGTGTGCACCCTGGCAGCATAATAAATTACAGGGTAATGATATTAAAAGCACAGAGTCGTTAAGATGCCAAGCGGAGACGCCATAAATCCAGGCGCGGGCTCCCACTGGCTGTCCCCACGCTGAGTAATTAAAGCAGATTTATGAGGCGCATTACATCAGTGCTAGATAGTTCATATATCGGCCTCCTTTATTGGACAGCCTGACAGGCGCCAAAAAATATTGTTTCGAGTTCCCGGCCCCCTCGCAGCCAAGAGGCCTCTGCCAGCACTCCATCTTTTTGTTGTGTCAGGTCTGCACTAGCCGTGATGGATGGAGCGCTCCACTCCTCTGTGGCTTGTTCAGCTGCCCCCATCCTTTCTGAAACGGAGCCGTGCGACAGTACCAAATAGCTTTATCTTCACACGGCAGCTTTGTCACAGCCTTCCTCCTCCTCCTCCTCCTCCTCTTCTGCTGCTGCTGCTGCTGCTCACCAGGACACAGAAACACCAACAACTCAGGGAGCAGACGCAGGTGCTCCGACCTGAGGGGAAGAGCTCACCAAAAAAGAATGAGGAGGGGAAAAAAAAAAAAAAAGAAGGTAGAGGAATTGTAACCGTCACAGCGGTACAGAGTGACACATCATTCTCACAGTAAATCAGAGAGACAGCCAGTGATTAAATGGTGAATACTGGTTAGTCACTGCTCCCCACCTCTCAGACTACAATGCAGTTTTTCCCTGTTTTACAATTTGTGTGGTATAATTGCACCGCACTTCCCAAGTTAAAGGCTGTAATAAAACTCTTTTGTTACAAGTTGAATTATGACGCAGCGCTCTTTAAATGGGAAACTGCTCAGCACAATAGGATTTCAAACCAGTTCCACTGAAAAAAACAACAACCTTTTTTTAATTTATCTTTCTGCAGAAACAAATGAGTCACAGCCCGTGGGCCCGTAGGCCTGAGAACTTAAAAAAAAAACAAAAAACATGTTTACGAATAACTGTGACAAAAATTGTACTTATCTATGACATATGTGATTTAATGACACTATAGCAGGGTATGTATAGAATGTTGTTTAAAGACTCCAGAACATGCATAGGCACACTTTTTTTGCTAGTGGACCACAATGGGTCCTAAAATCGGCAACGTTTTATGGTAAACAGGATACATTGATTGATGGTGATCCAGCAGGCATGTAGTAGGACAGCTACACATAGGACTTTAGTGACACCACTCTCTGACAGGAAATGATGCATATGGGCTTTGTCTGCAGAGCTAGTGATGGAGGTAGTGGTGCATGTATTGGGAACTGCTAAATTTTGCAGTTTTAAGGGCCAGGTCATTGTGTCAATTATGATAATGTGTAAAACTCATGCTTAGAAACTACATTTGTGAAATTTTAGCATTTCTAAATCTTTTATTGTGAAAATACATGCATAAATGGGGAATAGATATTGTATAAATTAATAATAGAATTTGAACAAGTTTTTTTGTGCATGGATTAGTGAGTCCAAATGGGCCTCATCCAGCCCCTGGGCCACAGTTTGCCCATCTTGATATAACCTTTTAGCTTTAGACGTTAACAAAATGCTTTTACAACTGCAATATTTTCTTAAAGTATGCATTTGTAGAGTCATAAACTATTTCATGATAAGTCAATAATATTAAATATATGATTGATTATCGTCCCTTTTACAAGACAATTAAAAAACAGGTCCAATACCTGATACAGAGACAGCTGTGTAAGAGGTTTGAAAGGAGCGGAGACATACTGCCTTCCACAGTTTGACATTCCTTGGTCAGAAAATCGATTCCCGGGCCAGTGATTTTACGCTGATGGAGAGACAGCAGTGCAGTAAAAACTAGTTGCGTTAAAACTGCAGCGTTGTTTTTTGCCATACATACAAACACACTGAGTGACCTCAGGCAGTGGTTTTGTCATGAAAACCACAGAACCTTTGTTGTGCCGACCACCGAGATGTGTCCCGGCGTAGGGTACATATTTTCATGTGAAATTAGCCCCACACACATACACTTATATAGTTACACTTGGTTGTATGGGGCGGTGTTTACCACGTTCTCTGTATCTGAATAACATCACTGTGTTCTTAACTGCTGATGAACCCTAAACGGCCCCACAGGAAACACACTCCCGGAGCCAGACAACATAATTGGTTTGGCTGCATGTAATTTTAATGACTCCTGTAATTAGCGCACTTATCATAACGAAACTAGTCATAAATCACTTAAAAAGACTTGCATATACATTTCCTGTCATAACAAAAAAAAAAAGTAAGGAATATGGGAGGGTGAAAAGAAGTGGCTGTAAAGTAAGAGCAGCAAATGGAGCTAATGCTAATGATCTCTGACACTTTATCTTTGGCGTTGGAAGTCATTGATTAAATCAATCGGGGGAATGGAAACAAATTCCAAGAAACCACACAAATCAATCTTTGGTTTTCAAATATAAATAAATGCCAGTGACTTTACCTTTTCTTACAGCTGTGGCCATTTACACGGTAGATCAGTTTTCACCGGAACTTTTTTTGGGCCACCGACCGGTTAAATGTTTCGAACTTTTTTCACGGACCGGTCGTTAAGTTGTGGCAGATAAATACTCTGCAATGAAATTATATTTCTGGTGTTCTGAAATATTTTACTACCTATAAAATCTTCCTACCTGAATTAACGGTGCATGGACACAACAAGGTTTTCTCTCTCCTACCAGACTGCTATAAAAAGTTAGAATCTTGTATCAATGACTCTGCGTCATTTTGAGTTTATTGTTGTTGTCTTCACTGAGAAAATATTAACTCATCAAATATAGTTTCATTATTGATGATGGAATCCTTGCCATTCTATTGTTCAGTTCTTTTGTTGATATGGGTTTGGATCAAGTGGAAGTAATAGCCAGATGGGACCAAAAGGAAACATTATTTCTCTGCAGCCCGGTACCAATTCACCCACGGATTGGTACCGGTCCGAGGCCCAGTAGTTGGGGACCACTGCTGTAGACCTTACTGTAGAAAATATTTAACATGCGTTGCCTCTTCAGAGAGTTTCCAAAATGTCTAATGATGTTTAGTTCAATGTGGTGGTTTGTTTGTCCTATTATGGCTTTGAATTCCCCCAGAACAGAATGCATTTACTGTTCTTGCGGAAAAAATATTTGACCGTTCTAGGTTGCATCATAGTGCCCCCTGCAGGGACCTCACAATCCTTCTGATCCCTCTTTGGGCTTATAGAAACCTCTCTTTTTGATCCTGAGACGTCAACTCTTCATCATTCCGAAGCAGAATTCACCAAGTGTTGCATTGTGTAGGGAACGTGAGCTGTGTGTCGTGTCAAATCAGTTTTATTTTACCCACGATGTGTTGTTGCAATAGTAATTCTAACTATGTAAATATTACATACATGTTACGTGACTATTTATGTAACATCATTAAGAGCAATATCATTTTACACTTTGTGAGGCTTCAGGTTCTAATCCACCATCTGCCAGGTTGCCACTGTGGTGCCCACATAACCAGTGGGCTTGTCAGCTACAGTAAGGCTCACAGTACGATGCAGTGTGATTTGGGTGCCAGTTGTGGAGACTGCAAATTTGCTGGAATGTGGCATTTGCCAGTATTTTATAAGCTTTATTAATTAGTAATCATAAAGTGTTTGGAGACGATCAGTATATCGCATATTTGCAGAAAATTAAAATTAGACAACCCTGGTTTTTAGACAGATTTTCTTTCTTCACACGTCCCTCTGCTGTGGCACAAAAAGAACGGTTCCGAATCCCATGGTCTGGGATTTGGAATGTGCTGACATGTACAGTGGTCCACATGAGCCCTGCTGTTTCTGCCCTTTTCACCACAGGAGGTGCACTTTCCGCTCAACAGTTAGCATTTTGGGATGGCTCAGTGTGGCCCACATCTCTGTCAACATAAATTAGCTGCTCCAAAGTGTGTGCATGAGCATGTGTATAAAAAGTGTCAACCTCACTTAATTATTATTTTTTTTAAATATATATATATATATATATATATATATATTAGTATGTTTATACTAAGACAATGTGTAAATTGACTTTTATATAATCTATATACATGGTTAATTCTATAGTTGGAGGAATATACACTGTGAACTGAACATTCATATAGGGGACATTGCAGAGAGAGGATAGTTGTGCTGCAGAATAATCTCGTAAAGATTTTATGACATCATAATGTGAAGATTAATGTCATAATAAAACACATTATTAAGACGTTAGTGAGTCCTTAAATTAGATTTTTAACAACAAGTCTGATTAACAGGGGCGCAGATGGAAGCGTTGAGCAATTTGCAGTCGTTCATGCATCCAGTGCGGCCTGGGCTCCATTTATGAAGTGACACGTTTGCAGCAGTTCACCATCGTCCTCACAATGGTCCGAGGACAAGCTGTGGGATTATGGAAAGGGACGGTGGACAAAACATGTGTTTATTGATTCGTAGTGAGGTTTGTTTGGCCATTAAAGTTGAATAAACCGCACAAAATCCTATAAAATGATCCATATTGACTGAATAATTCAGGAGCATATAGAAATACATCTCTACTACTCTTTGCTCATAAAAAATTTAGCTTTGTGAAACGCAGTGGTTTGAAGCAATAACAGTGTTGTAAGCGCTACGATGAAAGTTCTCACTGAGAAACTTTCCTGCTCTTTGCTTACGAACTGCTTACACTTGTTTTTTTTTAGTCCTCTCCTCATATATACCCATAATAAGAGCAAAAAACCTTCCCTGATATGGGTTTTAATAAGCAACTTACAAGTCATGGATATAGTAGGCATTGCTATTTTTAAAGGATGGCACTTTTTTTACAGCCAAGGGAAGAAACTGCCAAAAACACCTTCCATATCCCACATTCCCATATCCCAAATTCAGTAGTACAGTAGTTTTCAAAGAAAGAGCATACTGTTTTGTAAATCTCCGTGAACAGTTATCTTTTCTGGCGTCAACCTGCAAACAGAGCCCGACACATATCCTGAATTCCTCCCTTTTCACTCCCAGCATTGAGGACAGGTTGTAAGTTCATCACGGCCTAATTCATCAAACTCACTCCCCTTCCTCTACGGCCCTGCACAGTCATTATCCACAGCAGCACAGCCCAGAACACTGTCCTCATTTATCTTTACAGCGAGAAAAAAGTCACTCAAAAAATAACATTATTATTTGTGTTAGTTCTTCATCAATTTATCCGCTTTTTCTTGTTTTATTCTACCTGAATTTGCAGTGTCATTTTTTTTTCTAACCTACTACAGTTGTTTCATTATAATTCAGTTCTGATTGTATTACCTATAAAGATTTTTTGGCTAATGTCTAGTTTTAGTCATTAGCTAAAACTAGACACGTTTTAGTTTTGCTACTATATTTTGGGAGCTGCTTAGTAATTTGTTGAACTTTTCTGCTGCAAATCCTAATGTGTTCTTAGTAATGTTTTGTCACTTGTATTGTTTATCTAAATTGGAGCTACTTTTTTCTAGGCTACTTCCAGTATAGTTTTGCTTTTAATTTATTTACTCTATTCTATCCTATCCTATTCTATTCTATTCTATTCCTGTGTGTGGTAACAGTGCTACCCGTATACTCAGTTATGGGTTTAACTGAACCCAAGTCTGCTTGCTTACCTTTTACAATACAGTCATGGAAAAAATGATTAGACCACTCTTTCTTTAATTTTTTGTCCATTTAAAAGTCTGCTTCCACTTAATCTACATTAATCTGAACAAATATAATATCAACAAAAAAGGCTCATAATTAAGTTTAATTTCAGAGCTGATTTTATTGACAGTGACAAAAATCACTTCCGTTCCTACATCACTAGCAATAACATTGTACTGACCAATACAGTGCTTTTAGTCATTGCATGGTTTTGTGTTCATTGTTTACCCTGGGTCCCCCAGGTGATAAACCTTTAGTGGAACAAGGCATTAAGATGAACAAGGAATTGAAGAAAACAGCAGAGTGGTCTAATCATTTCTTCCATGACTGTAGAGTTGTTGACATTTTTAACTATTACTATATTTATAAGTTTTGTTTAAACTGGTTTAACAAAAAATCTTAACCCGAAGATATGTATGAATATACTTCTATATTTATAATTAATCCTATCTCAGTGACCTTTTTTTTTCAAAGTAAAGGTTGACTAATGAGTTAATAATGCTGTAGCATCATTAGAGCCCAGGTGACCAGTGTACTAACAGGTGTCACAGGCTCAGTGTCCTTGTAAGGACACAGCACAGAGTCTACAGCTGTGATTGTTTTCACTACTTTTCTAAGTACGCTACAGATGGATATGGTTCCCGTCGCTGCTGCTTCTGCTGCTGCTGCTGCTGCTGCTGCTCCCTGAGCTTATGATTAATGACTAGCACTTGGAGCTGCATGTGTTGCTGCCTCACAACGTTGACATGTCTTTCTGGCCCCGACATTTTGTATCCCATGTGAAAAATAAGCTCTTCTGCGTCGTTCATTACCGTGTTTACACTGCCAGGAAGAGTCTTCCATGCATATGCTCACTAAACCTAATGCTACAGTGTTAATGCACGTGGGTGTCCGTGTCACTGTGCATCTGAGTCAAACATGGGGGCGACTAACAAGTGTGATGGGATGATTTGAATGTAATTTTGGACTGGCACAACAGGAACAGCGAGGATCGCTGACACCATGGAAACATGGTTTTATTAAAAAGATAATAATAATGTTTTTGAACATTTACACTTTAAAGATGATGATCTTAGACATTGTTGGCCTTTGGTAGAGAGAAGAGACTTTTATTCTTCTAAATTCTGCCAGCTGATGAAATGATGAAAAAGGCAAGCAAGTCTATCTTTTATTTTTTATTTTTTTTCGACAAAATCTTATATGACAGTTAAGAACCGCTAGGTAGGCTTCAGGTCTCAATCCACCAGCTGCCAAGTTGCCACTTAGCATCTCTGACCGCTGCACGTAACGACCCATAAAACGTCCTGTGGATTCACTACCTTCATTATGGTGCAGTGTGATTTGGGTGGCAGTCGTGGAGACTGCTGCCCCAGTGACCTGGAAATGGATATGTGGATGAAGGTGTAAGGAACCGCTGGAAAGAAGACCTTTCCTGAAGACACAGATTAGGATTATAACACATATACATGTCCGGCCCACAACAGCCCCGCCTTAAAGATGCAAAATGCAAAAGGCCACATTAACGGTCACAGCAGCTGTCAATCACAGCCATCACATATAGTGTGTGTATATATGTATATATATATATATGTAGAATTTGATCCCAGAAGTTCCCAGCATGATGTGTTTTGTCCGACACTGTCCAGGTCTGTACTGAGCCTGTCTCTTATACACATCTAGATGTGTATAAGAGACAGTATATATATAGAGTGCTGCTCTCTATATATATATAGAGTGCTGCTCTCTATATATATATAGAGAGCTGCACAAGAACCCCTGGTTCAGCAAGAAAATGTCAGCTTATTTCTGCGGTGCGGGCGATGAGGTATGACAAAGGCAAGGTAATCATTGTTCCTTTTCTGAAGTTATTGCTGTAATTTTGGTGCGTCCAAGGAAGTAGTTCATTTGTCTTACAGTTGTAGTCCCTCTCGGTCCAGCCAGTGGTGCAGTAAAGGAGCCCCATAATCTATATGGATATACAGCCACCGTCCATGCACCTGTGTATAGACAGCTCTGTAAAACACACACACACACACTGACAAACACACTGCCTTACTACTCAGCACTCTCTCAAGGGCATGTTCCAATAAAGTGGCAGTGGAAAACAGCCATCTGATGGATTGGACCTGGAGACGGCAGCACAAGCGAATCCCCAAATGTGGCATAAATACGGCAGCTGTGCCCCAGTCACTCGCTACAGACAATGTAAATTATATTGTCGGGCCAAGTCACTTTCCCGCTCGCTGTGAAACTAACAAGAGTCAGACGCCATGTCTTGATGGGTGGAGGGAGGAACCATCACTGGGGAGGGATGTGGGAAATAATAAGTGGCAAAGGCAGGGCTCAACCCTAACAAAAACCATCATCAATCTGAACAGCACAGATACAGAGACAAATACACTACAGGTGGCACACATATTTTGATTTATTTTCTCTGGCTCATGTTTACTGGCCCCCTTCCTACCCATGAAGGTGGATGCGATTGTGGTGGAACTGTGCTAATGCCGTGCAGGCATTTTGTAGCTAAGCTCACAATATGTCTGCCTGAGGCCTGTGGATTCTCAGGGGGGCTGACAAACTCCACACAGAGGTCTGTGAATAAAGTCAAGTGTGATACATAGACTTCCATCGCTTCATAACGTCCTACAGAGCCAAGCACAAGAGATTTAGTGCCATTGTTAACCTTTGTGGGAGCTGCTCCTCATCTGATTCTTCTCTCCTCATGGTACTTTACCAAAATTGTCCTTCCTCTCTCCTGCTCTCCAAACAGCTGGTTTTTGTCAGGTTGATTCCAGTGCTTCGTCAGAACACAGCTGTTTCATCCTCCTCTTCACAACAAGGCCCGGTTGCTATGGAAGAAATGAATAACACCTGTCAGATGATAGTGTTCAGCGACTGCCAGTTCTCATAAACTGTAGTGACAGTATATTGAGCGCCATTACTGTGATATATCAGTGACATCAAGGCCTTGATGACAGGTCGAAAAAATCTACTCCTTATAGTCAATAGGACTCATCTAGATCTCAGAATCTGTCTGGAATAAAAAAAAAAAAAATTACTACTTTATCTCCATGTTCTCTACTCTGACTCCAACTACCTCCATGTCCTCCCTCACTGCATCCATCAATCTCCTCTTTGTCTCCTACCTGGTAGCTCCATCTCTAGGATCATTCTTCTACCAATGTATCCACTGTTCCTCCTCTGAACATGTCCAAACCATCTCAATCTGTCTTCTCTAGCTTTTTCTCCAACCCTTCCTGTCTGTGTTGTCCCTGATCCTGTCCATCCTTGTCTCTCCTAAAGAGAATCTCAGCATCTTTAACTCCTCCACCTCCAGCTCTGCCTCCTGTTTTCTGCCTATTGCTACGATTTTTAACATTTTCACAAAATCACAAAAATGGTGAGCCGGTACTGCCGGACATCCTTAGTGATAACTTTCCCCAAAATGTAAGTTGACAAACACAACAAACCTTCCAGCCTTGAGAAGAGAACACTAGTTACCCTTGAGAAAGCTCAAACCTGGACTAATAAAACAAGG
Organism: Paraplagusia blochii; assembly: GCA_016785265.1. Classification (NCBI taxonomy): domain Eukaryota; kingdom Metazoa; phylum Chordata; class Actinopteri; order Pleuronectiformes; family Cynoglossidae; genus Paraplagusia; species Paraplagusia blochii. The sequence continues at coordinate 231,775 of JAFBJS010002158.1, read as the reverse complement.
CAGCGAGTTGAATTCAGCCTCATCTCTGCACCACTGACATTCTGTTCCACAGAGGAGAGAGGAGGCTTTCATACGATTAGAAATACCTTAAAACAAACAGTATCTTTCACAAACTCACATTCTCACCGACACTGTAACCACAAGTGCTGCTCTCCTAGAGCTAAAATGCCTAGAAACAGCTTTGCCCTCTCTCTCTCTCCTCTCTCTCTCCGTCAAACATTTCCTCCCATAGGCAGCTAAAAAAGTGTTTCCCAATGCTGACAGGCAGAATGGATGGCCTCCATTACGCCTGGCTACAAACACATTCCGCCAGGATGAAGGGGTTGTAAATTATCTTGTGAGCAAGGAGGCCAGGCCGCAGCCCAGCCAACAGCACCAGCCCACCCTCCTCCCCTCTTTCCTAATGGGGTCGGTTCATCCATGGCCTGCCTTGTAGTGAATCAAACAGCCTGTACTCAAACACACACTGTCACCTCTGTGTGTGTGTGTGTGTGTGTGTGTGTGTTTATACAGTATATTTGTCCTTGTTGCTTTTAAAAAAAGGCTTGTTGACGGATCCACACGCCGTTATCTACGCTCAGTCCTAACAACAGTTTTAAGCAGGCTTTGAGCAGACAATTCAGTATGTAGCTCTTTATTTCTCCACTTGGTGGCGTGATGAGTGTGACTGACCTGTAGTGTATGATGAATTATCAGACATTTCAAAATGGACGCGACCTATCTCACACCAAAAGACTCTTTTTACGCCAAGATTTTAGGACAAATTTAAGAAACTGCTATATCTTATGTGTTTTCTTTTTGTTTATTGATAAATAACATTTTAGACAATTTCAGGGCGATATATTGAAAGTGAGACTTGATGAAAAAATTTGTTCCAGTTGTTCCAAAAATCATCTTGTAGAATTGTTCAGGAAATTTGCCATAAATTGCGCTGCCGCAACACACTTGGTCACAGTTCCACTATATACGTTGCACGCTCACGAAATTCCATGCTGAGAATGTGAGGAGTTTCTAGAGGCTGACTTTGGAGAATGAGGTTTCGGCTTAAGTTCACGGCCTCATAATACGAGCACAATGTCCTAAATTGCAGCATAGTTGAGTGGAGCTCAATAGGTCACAGCAGACCTGCGTGATGATTTGTGGCTCTCCCACAGTGAGCACTGACAGGTTTAATGCTGTGAGGCTGGAGGGTGTCACTGTAGGAACATCAGCAGTATGTCAGGTCAAATCCAGTTCACATGACACGAGTATTGTTGGCAGCTGCAGGGCCATCACACAGGCCCAGACATTGGCCCGTGGCATAGTTAAATGCTAAGTGTAAATCATTACATGTAAATATTAAAATGTCAGGAAAGACTACATTCCCTCCCTGTTAAGCTTGTTCTTCTTGTGTGACAGCCTCCCCTCCCCTTTGAGCCCCCACCACCTCTGCCTCTGGCAATGGTAGGAATCTGTGTCCTCCCTGATGGCCATCGACAACAACCCCCAGAAGAGGAATCCTCCCTCTCTAACTAACTATCACACTTGCCTACGTGAACATTTAACCCACATGTTGTTCGCTTTGTTATGTTCTTTCTTGGAGAATAAGAATGAATAAATGAGGTCAGATGTTAGTGAAGTTTTTTTTTTTGTTTTTGTGGCTCGCGGGCCACAATGGGTCCCAGAATTGGACTTGTGGGCCGAGTCAAGACCAGACAAATTGAGTGTTTGTTGAACTAAGGTAATGGCATGTTGAAACCAGTTAAGAAAACCTACAATGCTAATCATCGAATAGCTTTTATGACAGCATGCAGGGAAAAGGAACACATATAATGATAATAAATACGAAGATGGTAAGATGGTTGGCGGTCCACATCTGAACCCCGGGCCTTAGTTTGCCCATGTCTGCACTAGATGATAGGGACATTTGTTTGCTTTTTTCTTTTAATAGTTTGGAAGTGTTGCTGGTGGCCACTGCTGGATCTGCACTCAGTTTTCTTTTCTATTTTTAAAATCAACCAAATTATCTTTACTAAGTCTTTAGTAAAGCTAATAGGTAAAGCAAAGTTAAATCAAAACAGTGCTTGATATAAGAACTGATTCATTGAGGCATTAACGGAACTCCAAGAATGCCGGAATGCAGAGTGACTCTCTGTGGATATGCACATGCTGGGAAGTTTGACCCAGGCCTGACCTCAAGCCAAGGCCTGAAATAACTCTCCTTTTCTTTGAGCAGATTCTCATCACGGGGTGGTCAGCCGCAGGTGGACTGGGCTTTGGTGACAGGTCACTTTACACCTGGGTGATTAGGACAAGGGTCAAAGGAGTTAGGGGGGGACGAGAGGGTGGACAGAGTGGCGGGAGTGGGAGGAGGTATAGAGTGCCTTTCATTGGACCTTTTTCCTGAGTGACAGGCAGAATAGTGGTGAAACCGGTGGTGCATACCAGCATGAGTGGGCTGGAACCCACACAGGCAGAGTGGGCACCACAGGAATTCTGAGCAGAGGACGTCTCCATACCTAATGTTTCAGCGTTTGACCATCTGATATGGCGTACTTACTGTACTAACAAATCAACTTAACGGCTGGGTAATAATAGTAAGACTATGTATTAAAAACACGAAGCAGGGTTTATTTCATAGAGACGCTTATTTACTGTGAAAGCATGGTGTACATTGTGGCTTTACGATATTGGGAAAAAAGTTTCCAACTTGAATAAGCAACTTTTGAAAGGTCTTTCTCATGATTCAAGGAAACATAAAGTTACGAGTGCTCCAACAAGCGCCATTAAAAAAAAATGTCCATTCTCACTCACTCACTCTTGCTGGATTATTATAAATTCTAGCTTCTGAAGTTCTCTCTCTTTTTATCATCTGAATGGAGTCCCAGTCCTTCTACGTTTACTGGCCCGACGTTTTGTTGTGTTGACAAATCAATGCTCTTGTCATGATCCCAGCATCTGAGTAAATCAATTAATTTATTAGTTAATTCATCTTCATCTGCTTGTCTGTCGCCGGGCAGGGGCAGTTAGCGCCAACCAAATCACCATAATGTCAGTCTTCCTGTGGGAGGTGAGTCCACAACAAGTCATATGGGTCAGAATAGGATGGTGTTATGCTCAGAGCTCCTCAGTGGCAACCTGGCAGCTGGTGGATTCAAACCTGAAGCCTTGCGTAGGTCCTCCTTCCTTAACCATTAGGCCACCACTGCCTTAATAACTTGGCAGCTGGTGGTCTTGAACCTAAAACCTTCTGGACCTAAGTTCACCTCCTTAATGGCTAAGCCACCTGGATGTTTTCATTTAATAGTATGTTTCTTGGGACAGAAACATCGTATTCAGATTCACCTGCAGGGGGAGTTCTGTTGTTTTGTTGTTTCTGCAACCCTATAACCAACAAAGGGGTGAAAATGGATGTTTGTGTCTGTTTTCTGCAGATAAACCTTACTTAAAATACAATATATTTTCTAATGCAAAGTTAAAAAACAGATGATTTCTTAAAATCAAAGCTACTTGTTTATATCATCCACCTTCAGCTAAGGCTAGCGTCCTTTCCTTACCTCCATCCTGTGGCTGTGGAGCAGAGACGGTCCCTCACAGTCATCCCTCCCCTGTCAGCACCGTCGCCCTGTTCAGCCTGCGCCCATTCATCAGCCTATAAATGAAGTAGCAGGTTTATTAGGCTGCGGTAAAACAATCCACCCTTCCAGAGACACTGGGCTCTGTGCTGACTAGGCAGAGCCTCTTTATGGGAGACAGAGCAACGGGGCAACGGGATAGCAAAGCATCATGGGCCAGTTGGCAGGGATCCTAGAGCAAAAACACTCCGATGGCACGAGTAAAGACCAGTTAATTCAATCTTTATCACCTCTTTATGATGTGTGTTATAGATGGCATATATAATAAGTGTCAGGATGTGTGAGATTTATGGTCAGAAACACGGGAGTTGGGCTGTGAGTGTGGGCCAAAACAAATAGGTAAAAGGCAGCTGAGTCACAGACGGGGCCTCATTCCTGTGTTGCTGTTGTGTAGATTTGTGTAGCAGTGAAATTACAGTTCTTAACTCCAGGCATCAGTGAGATGTTGGGTTTTCATCAGCCTTGACGATACAGTATATATCAGTGGGAAAGCAGGACTTGGATGGACATTTCCTCTTTGTCGTTTTAATTTCAAGCAAAGACACAGTGCAATGATATGTCAGAGCAACTTTGACAAGTGCAAACACCTTAGAGTCTACCGTGATACCCGTCTGTGTGCTGGTTGTTTATTTTCCCATCATTCTCCTTCACCCGCTGCAGCCTCTTTGACAAGTTCACCACAGTGACAGGCCTGTCAGCGTTGTTCTGACTCATGTGGCATTTGCTCTGTTTCATTTTGCTGGTCTTGTTTGTTGTGCCTTTTCACACTGAGGGGATAAAAATTGCAGAGCTATTTGGCGACGTCAGTCTGATGTGCAGGACGGTTTGTCGGCTCACTGAGCAGGATCATATCATAACAGACAGCCTTGTTCCATTATGATCTGGCCTCTGTCTCTGTCTGCACACACGCGCACGCACGTGCACTCATTGTCCTGCAGGTAATTAGAAGGTGCAGGTCTTCCATCAAACCCACATTTTCACCCTCTTGACTCTACAAATATTGATAGAGAGATCTGTCCACAGAGATTGAAGGGTGGCCACACAGACAGCCTCCATCCAGGTGTTGTTTGTTGCTGATTTCAGAGACTCAGAGATAGCCCTGAATGAAGCATGGGCCGTCAGTGCTCTCTGGTAGATAAAGGCCTGTATGGGGACACGTCCTCACGTAAACACAGGACACTACAGATGTGCCAAATGAACATATGAGTCGCCAAATGTTGAAAATGAGTTGGACTGAAGCACTAGAATGAAGTGGAAACGGTGTAAGTTAAGTCAAATAACCCATTCATTCTATAGATAGATAGGTAGGTAGGTAGGTAGATATATAGGTAGGTCGGTAGATAGATAGATAGATAAATATTTAGGTAGGTAGATAGATAGGTAGGTAGGTAGATAGATATATAGGTAGGTAGGTAGATAGATAGATGGATAGATAGGTAGATAGGTAGGTAGACAGATAGACAGAAAGGTGTATAGATAGATAGGTAGGTAGGTAGACATATAAACAGAAAGTCGGATAGATAGATAGATGATAGATGATAGATAGATAGATAGGTAGATAGATGTATGGATAGGTAGATGGATCGATAGATAGATAGATAGATGCATAGAAAGAAAGGCATATAGATAGATAGATAGATAGGTAGGTAGGTAGGTAGGTAGGTAGGTAGATAGATAGATAGATAGATAGAATCAAATTTTAATCAGTGTTGCTAGCCAAGACGGTGCTAAATGGTTCTGCCTCTACTTACTTAAATACTCGTATAAAGCCTCATGTTGTCTCACGCCTGTTGACATGGAGAGGACTGATCTACCAAGAACTACCAGAATTGAAGAGTCTGCGTCTGTATTTAAGAAACTCTTGAAGACTCAGCTCCTTGGAGAGCACGTCTTGTCCTCCTCTACCCTTAGCCTCTTCAATCTTCTTCTGCACTTGTTTCCAAACTACTGATCTCTTTTCAGAAGTTCTTTCACGCAACCTGATTGTTAATCCTCACCTTGTAAGTCACTGTGCTTCAAACCAGTGTGTCATAGGGAGTCTAGCTGTTTGGAGCTCAGTCTGGAGTCTATCCAGGCCATCACTCACACTTTACCCTAGGAGAGGGCGTTGGACAGGTTTTTATTAAAACTCTGTCAGGTTTGTATGTGCGTGTGTGTGTGTGTGTGTGTGTGTGTGTGTGTGTGCCTCAGGCACTGAAGAGATATCATCTCTCTCTTTATGTTCTTTCATCTTGCCTTTTTACCTTCTTGACAGACACCCTTCTGGTTGCCAGTCATTTTTTTTAGCTCTGTCACTTTTGCAAGTCCGACTTAATCCATTGTATTGTTGTACACAGTTGTTGCTGGTGTTAGTCTGGGCAACCTTGTAGTCAGTAGTTAATGTTAAGACTGGATAAATTAGAGTGGGCCAGGTGTTTAGGGATAACAAAAGGTAATGTGTCTGTGAATTAAGCTTTAAGATAATGGACAACCATTTCAATCAGCGTCACTATATCAATCCATTCATTCATTTTCATTTGCTTATCCATTACCATGTCTCTCAGGCAGCAGTTTCCACAACAGTCGCCCAAATCACATTGCACCATATGGAGTTTCACACCAAAGACAGAGACATTGTCTGTTAATGTTCATTTTCTGGTATATATATATGGTAAAAAATATAAATTAAATAAAATAAATGTTTTAAACAGAGAATTGGGCCAAGGGTGTATATATTTGTAATTAGATTTACTGTCCCAAAAAACAAAACAAAATTCTAGTATATTCTCTATTCTAAACCCTTTTATGTGGATGGGAATGGGTTGCAGTGAACTGACATTTTGCAGGGACTGCAAATGGAAATGAGTTCCAAGATCTAGAGTCTGGTACAAAGTGTCGTTTCTCTGATCAATGCTCGTCTACATTGTCCCTGCCAAATAAATCTAATAAAAAGGAAGTTCTTCTGTATTACAGAGAGTTTCACAAAAAGTGAAAGAACCTTTTTTGCGTTATGTCGGAGTCATCTTGTCCCAGTCTGTCTCTGAATACATAAATGATCAGGTTTTCTGCAGGAAACACTAGCAACAAAACCTAATTAAGACATTTTTCACATTCAAAAGAATTTAAAGAGGACATTTTTTCTTAAATATTGCAGATAAATGACAAAAACAACGTTTGTTCACATGTTTAGCTGGGTGTTTTATATATTATCCTTTACATTTCATATTGTTTTTGAATGGGGCAAAAAAAAACACACACACTGAACAAATCCATAAACGTTTATGTAATGTCTCTGAGTCACGACGGCCACAGAATTCAAAGTTTTGGTGCATCACACAGAAAAAAATCCCATGCTGCTGCTGTGGGAGCCGTCGCAGATGTTCTTTCTCTGCAAATGAATAACTTCTTATTGGCTGCATGGAGGAAAGTAAAACACAAAAAACACACACATGCAGCCGGAACAGTAATTAAAAAAGCAGAGACAAGGCTCTCCCTGTAAGTTCTCGCTCACTCTCACCCCTCCCTCCCCCGGTGAGCTGCTCTCTCCCATCAACAGGCCTGAAGTTTTTAATCACGTTGAAATGATTTATTTAAACGTCAGCCAACTTGTCACCTCTCTTCCTTTCATTTTTCAAACTGTTTGTGTTCTTTGCCGGATGATAAATTCATCTTCAGACAACCCCAATATGACTAATTAACTTTGAAATATCAGAACCAGATGTGGAGCTGAAGGAAGTTTTTAACAGGCCGCCAAGACAACCAGGCCCTGCTCCCTCCTCCTGCCTCCGCCCTCCTTCTTATAACTCCTCCAACCTGCGTCTGCCCTCCACCATACACTCCTGGCCATTATTTTACGGCAGGGCTGTTACCAACCAACACAGGAGAAGGCCATAAATAAGTTGGTGTGAAGGTAACCTGCGAATGCCCCGTGTGTTTACCACCTTCTCCTCCACCTCTTCCTCCTCCTTTCCCACCTCAGTATCACTCAGCACCTCCAGTTAATTTATTCCCCTCCTTCCCTTTTCTATTGGATCACTTTTCTCACTCCAGCTCCAGAACTGGGGTTTTAGTGAAATATTGAACTTATGCCCAGAAAGTGTAACCAGACCCAGCGTTGGTAAATGTATCCTCTCAAACCCAGATAGAAACTCTACTCTGTTCTTCCAGGCCGTTAATCAGAGGAAAGAGCGGAGTCTGTGTGTGTTTTCTTTCAATGCCAGGTTGATTGTTTGGCTACTTTTTGTCTAAATCTGGAGCTGACACAGCAGTCACAGCATTGATAATTGAAGCTTTATGTTGATTCCGTGCCTCAGCATCTCACCCTGCTGGTGGTAACGTCCCGGTTTCATGCTTCTTAATGAAGTTTCTAAGAAAAAAATATTCTTCTTTCAGATTGTCCTTTCTTTCAGGGGTTGCCACAGCAAGTCAACAACCTCCATTTCACCATGTCCTCCATCACTGCTCCTCTTTGGCCTTCCTCTTCATCTTCATTTCTAGCATTCTTCTACCGATAGAATCACTGTCCCTCCTCTGAACATGTCCAAAACATCTCAATCTGTCTTTTCTAGTTTTTTCTCCAAACCTTCCTGTCTGTGTTGTCCCTCTAATGACCTCATTCCTGATCCTGTCCGTCCTTGTCTCTCCTAAAGAGAACCTCAGCATCTTGAACTCCTCCACCTCCAGCTCTGTCTCCTGTCTTCTACCTATTCCTAGTGTCTCTAACCCACCCATCATGGCTGGTCTCACCACTGTCCTGTAAACCTTTCCCTTCACCATAGCTGACTCTCTTCTATCACAGATCACTCCTGACTCTTTTCTCCTGTTGTTCCATCCTGTCTGTACTCTATTCTTCACCTCTCTGCAACCATAAATTCCTCTTAGGCCTTCCTCTTCATCTCCTACCTGGTAGCTCCATCTCTTGGATCATTTTTCTACCAATATAATCACGGTGCGTCCTCTTAACATGTCCAAACCGTCTTAATCTTTCTTTTCTAGCTTTCATTTTTCTTAAAAAAAAAAAATTAACTTTTCATTCGCTGCCGATCTCAGTCCTCTGCCTCTAGGTCCTCCTCCTTGGCTGCATCAGTCTAATATGTAACAGCCAGTGCACTTTTTCCATGATTTGTGTCAGTCCTTATTTCCGCCTTTGTGTCAGAAATATTTAGATCCGTAGACTCCAGTGGGATATAAATTGCGTCTCTGTGTTCTGGCTCACGGACTCAGCGATAATGTTTAAAGTTGAGGCGGTTGCAAAAAGAAAAAAAAGCTTCTGTCCCTGCAGAAGTGCCTTGGAAAAAAAAAAAGCATAAAGGCCCCTGCAGGAACACTGCCGCACTGACACTTTGACAGTTTGCCATGAGTGACGTGTGATCTGTACAAATTTCAGGACTAATAAATCTACCTGTCAGAGCTCGGGACTTGAAAGGGCCGCAGCCCTGCGGCACAGCTTTAACACAACTTGTGTTGATGAAATTCTGTAGGCTGGAGAATTATAGCTGTCAGAAAAAACGCCCACATCAAACCTGAAGCCTTGGCGTTCCTTCTTTTTTTCCCCTCCGCTCTCTCAACACTCACATATTGCTCATTCACCTCCCCTCTTCCACCTCCTCCCCTGCTGCTGCTGCCTCTCCCTCCCAGACATCTCTCTTTTCCTTCCCTTCTGTTCCTTCTCACTGCTCTCAAACATAGGCCGCCTTTTATGACTCGATGACCGTCATTACATCATTTTGACGCCTTGAGGACCCCGAGTCACCCCCTCCTCAAAGAATCCTCTTTTCATAAACCAACCTTGGTTCAAGCGCTACTGAAAACTCTGGGTTAGAAGTGACAGAATAGGAAAATAACTGTGTGTCGTTACACTCCTGTCACTGCACAGGCTTAAACTACACCTACATCCCCCTGTTGAAAGAAACTGTGCCTCATTTTAATGGCCTGTGACCATCACTACATCATTCTGACACGTCCATGACCCCAAACACCCCACTCCTCGTCCTTCATCCCCCAGCCTGTGTACCCTCACACACAGTCCGTCCTGGTTTATTTAATCACTTGCTCAACAAATACTAAAAGTTTGCTCACAGACAATAAGTTGTCAGGGGCGATGGCTGTGACCCGTCCACTATCCCTGCCTACCCTTCGCTGTCTCTCTCTATCTTTCATCTGGCATTTGGCCATGTGATGAAGCGTGACTGCAGCTAAATATTACATGTGGCTTTTTCACCAGGGTATCAGAGTCACCAGCCGGGGGGTTAAAAGGGCTTAACGATGGAAATCTGACACGTGATTTCACTGACAGACGTGTCTCGTGTGTACGAATTTAACGCCAAAAGGCCCGTGAATCAACTAAGCCGCCACTCCCCTGTTTTTACCACCTCCTCCCACTACCACATCCTTCCAGGCTGTCCCTCTGCCCACCTCTCGTCTCCGTCCCCTCCACTGGATTTATTCCTGTTTATCTTTTGATCCCACACCAGTTTGCTCCCTGTGCTTTTCCAACTGGGGCTGATGTATCCTGCGAGTGATAAATCATCTGCGAGTGTTTAGATACTCTTGCAGCCGCCGCTGATTTTTCCTGTAAATGTTTTGAGAAGGGTGGATCATATTTGAATTCCTCAAAGCGTCGCTGTCAGTGTGAAAAGTTCACTGGAGTTCTGCCTGATGGATGTCTGTTTGTGCTTATTGATGTTGAAATGTCAAAAGGTCTTTAACATAATGTTAATGGCTCATCGATCCTTCACTCCCCGGACGTGGGGATTTCTCCAAAATGCCGACCTGAACGGGGATCTTTTTTTTGGGAACTTTAAACACACCACCAGCTGTGTGTGTTGAGCCTTAAACCCTGAAAGATGTTTGTCAGTTGTCAGGTTAGAGGCATCGATGCAGCAGATATGGTGGAAGTGAAATCTAATCTGGCTTAGGGACAGGAGAGCAGCAAAGCCTGTCAAATCCCAATCCAAAGTTCACAGATCGACTCAACTTTTATTTCATCTGTCATGCATGAATCATTCTGTTCAGCGTCAGTTGAAACAGCCAACTGGTAAATCACATCACATTCAACGACTTTGCATCTCTTTGATCACCTTTTTTCTCCTGCTTTCCTTCTCCATCTATCATATCACATAAAAGGGCGACATTAGAAATATCTTTGTTCATTAGCCCCATGCTGAAACAGCGGCAGTCATTTACACTACACACACAGTCAGTGCAGCAGTCTGTCAGTCCTAGTGCTTGTCAATCACTCCGGCTCTCTGCGGGACACTGCCTCTGACTGACAGCCTGTGTGATCTCTCCCAGAGGGCTGGCAGGAAGGCAACAAAAGGCCCGGCTACAGTAATTGGCAAGATAAAGACGTCGCGCCAAAGCAGTACTGTCACTCATTTGAATCCGGAGTCACGAATCAACGTGAGACAAGCCACAGCCGTTAACCAAAGGGGAAAGTATCCTTGTCTGGCCTAAGTGGGAACCAATCAGAAGGCCAGCCAGAGGTCACTTCCCCTGGCGACTGGCTGAGCGATGACCTGTTTAAACTAACAACCCTCCCTCCTTCCACTGCGGTCACCTCTCTAACCTTCTCACCTCCACTCTCCCCTCCCATGTACACCCTCACCCCTGACTGACCTGCTGGCCCTTTGCTAAGGTCAGCTTTCAACATTAAAAAAAAAAAAGCCACCTCCCACACTCTCCCCCCTCTCCCTCCACATCTGTCTGCTCAATCTTACTTCAATCCTTCACACACCTGGTTCTCATTTCTCACATTTCACTTTCCATCAGTTGTTGCAGTACGATGTCCGTTTGTCTCTTTGTCCGCTCGTAGAAGCTGGAGCATCAACCGAACAGTTTGGATGGAGAACATTTACTGTGACTCACGAGTGAAGATCTTAACTCCAGATAGGGCTTTCCCTGACGAGAAGGGCCTGACGTATGGAAGTTGTTGTTGTTGTTCAAGATAAGGGCTGAAATGTCAGGATCCAGATTAAACATGGCATTTTGCCTCGCAGATTAATTTTAATTTAAAGCAAGTGTTCGTAATCAGGCAACGTCACAGGTTCTCTGCATGCGTCACAGTCCACACAGAAGTCAGGCCGAGTGTAACGGACCTTCTGAAGACGTCCTGAGGTTTGAGCTGTTGGGTTCTGATTCTACCAACACAAAAATTAACCCAGGTCTTCAAATGGAGTAACAGTTATTGTTGGATCAGTTTGTGTTAATAATGTAGGGTACAGAAAAATACAGATGTTGAACCTTCTGGAAACAAAGCACAACACGGACTGCACCTCAACACTGTTAGGTTAACTATCGAAAATCTAGCAAAATTGTGAGTTACCGTTCTCCAAACTTCAAACCTACACTTCCTCTTTCCCTTTTCCCTGAACCAATCACCCCTCACTTGACCAAGTCCAATTTTTAATGGAACCCTGTAGGTCAGGAGTGGTAATTAAACCTGGCCCAGAGCGATCGGGTGCAGAGATGTTTCATTTTGTCCAATTGCATCATTAATGTTCCCAAAGTTTTAGGTCTAATGCTTTTCCTGATACAAACCCTCAACATTTATCTGGGTTTGGAACCGGCACTAAAAAACACTCGCCTGTGCCCCCTTAGTGGCTGGTTTACTGTACACCATTATCATTAATACCTGGGAATGTATAAATCAATTATTGCAATTAATTATAAATAATAATTATATTAATAATGATTATGTAATATATAATAGTTAATTAATCACTCATTGATTTTTGTTAAAATTGTTATTTTTTTACATTAGTGATGTTACTGAATTTTATGACCGCAATTTTTTTATTTTTTTTTTGTCAACAAAAAATCTTTTGTGACATGTAAATGCACTCATTAATTTGTTTTCTGATCCAGTACCTGGTTGCAGGGGCAGCAGTCTCCATGACTGCCACCCAAATCACACATTTCCTGTGGGTGGTGAGCCCAGTGGAAGGTCATGACAATATCGTAATGTTTTTAATATGTTTTATATCCAAGTAGAGTCAAAGAAATTGCAGATTTTATAAAATAACTTCTTTGTGACGCTGATTATTATTAGCTGATAATGTCCTTTTATTAAGACAACAGGACTCTGGGTTAATTGAAAAAAAAAATCTGTCTAAATTTCAGAGTAAACTGACCAGAGAGTTAAGGAGTGTTTGAGCCACTGAGTTTGTCTCCTGATGCCCTGGATCTGACCTCCCCGCTCCGAGTCCCCTCTCAATCACCCCTGTCCACAGCCAACTCTCCTCCCCTTTCTTCACCTCATCCTTCTCCTCTTCTTCTGCTGCTGCTGCAACAAGAGAGCCCACCAAGCAGGGGGCTCTCTCCGACAGAAAGCCTACAAAAAGGGACCCCCCTCTGCAGCTTGTTAAAGGCCCCTCACTCACACACACGCACTCACACTCTCAGGGATCCCGTGTCGACCTGCCTGACTCTTCACAGGATACATTAGTCATCAGGCAGATCAAAGGACAACCACAGGAAGTGAAAGGACCCTGACAAGGAGGAGTCCATCTGGCTGGCAGGCCATCGCTCATCCTCAGCTGTCAGCATGGGGGCACCCTCTCCATCTGACTGCTGCTTCTGCTGTGGGCTGGTGCCTGACATGTGTCCTCCATGAACGTAAACACACCAACCTCCCTCAGCAGCAACAGAAGCAGCAGCGTTTACAAAGTCCTGACTGTAAAACAGGTCGTATTTCTGAGCCTCGGATTATTTTTACTGGTTATTATTAGGACTTTCTATTATATATAACATAGACTGAAGTTATTCAATAATTAAAAGAATAACATCAGTGGAGAAAGGGGACAAAATCGAATTGTATAAAGTGACAACAACTATCTGTCTCATCTGTCTGTCTATTCGTTTGTCTATCTCTCCGTCTGTCTGTCTGCCTGTCTGTCTCTCATCTAGCTGTCTGTCTGTCTGTCTGCCTGCCTTTCTCATCTAGAAATTAAGTATAAAGTGATAACAACTATCTGTTCGTCCGTCCGTCTGTCTGTCTCGTCTATCTGTCTATTCATTTGTCTATCTCTCCGTCTGTCTGTCTGTCTGTCTGTTTGTCTGTTTCATCTATCTCTCTGTCTGTCTGCTTTTCTTCTTCATCTAGAAATTAAGTATAAAGTGTCAACAATTTATGTGTTGGTCCATTTGTCTGTCTTTCTGTTTGTCTCATCTGTCTATCTTTCTGTCTGTATATCTATCTTTTTGTCAGTCTGTCTGTCTGTTCGTCTGTCCTCCTCATCTATCTGTCTGTCTGTCTATCAATTTGTCTGTCTGATGCATCTACTGTATCTGTCCGTCCATCTGTCTGTCCTCGTTTAGAATTAGAAATAGATTTTTACTGATACAATATGGACAAATGTACAAAATACACAACAAGAGACTCCATAAAACATTAAAACAGCACAAATAGATTCTGTCTTGTGCCTCCTTAGTAACTGTGGTTTATAGAACACTGGACTTTGTCCTCAGGGCCCAGAATCAGCAAGATTGTGTGATAATCAGGACATGTTCAAGAGTTGATGTTATCACTTTGATGCTTTATTTTTCTTCATAGTGGAAGACTAAATCTTTCATTGGTTTGGAAGACACTGGGAGAGTTGAGAAATGCATCACAGGTGACAACCTGCGTGTTTCTGTCTGTGAATCAGCTGTAAAGCGATAACAGGTTTTTGAACACTAAACGTCTGACGGAGGAAAACTGAATCCGTCGTCTACTGTTACCTGTGACGCAAATGGCACATGATTGATGCCCAAAAAACTTCCACGATGCTCTTTTGCAATTTCCGCAGCGTGAACATCTCCGCTGCATGTGTGTGTCTATTTCTTGGAACACACACCTTAATTTGATCAAGTCTATTATGCTTAAACACAAAACGTGTTTGTATCCTGGACTTCATTACCAGTTATTGGGTCAAGACATGATTTGTGCACCATCCTCCTTGGCTGATGAAACATATTTATATCCACAAAAATCCTACATATATATATATATATATATATATATATAGAGAGAGAGAGAGAGAGAGAGATATATAGATATATATATGGTTTTTGTAACTATTATAATTTCATTTTTTGATTTTGGAATCCCGTTGACGACAAATTCAATGGTTTGGTGGGTCAGATTTATCCAACTGTTGATAGGCACCGCAGGAAGCAACGTATGTATGTACTAGCACACGCAGTACATTCAGCTTAATGTTTTATGATATAAGACCAAAACAAAAGCATAAAAATTAAAAAAAAACTTGACAACATTTACCTAATTATTAAGGAGCAACAGATGAAAACTAGGATAGGCTAAAAAAGAAAAGATGAAGAAGAAGATGAAATTAATTTTAAAAAAAAGGCAGCAGTGGTGGCCTAGCGGTTAAGGGAGCAGACTTGGGTCCACAAGGTTATAGGTTTGAATCCACTGCCTGTCAGGTTGGCTCAGAGGTGCTCTGATCATAGCACCTTCCCAACTCACATGACTTCCTGTGGACTCATCACCCACAGGAAGACTCACAGTGTGGAGCAGTGAGATTTGGGTGTCAGTCATGGAAACTGCTGAAACTAACTCAGAAAGACTGTCATATTTGTCTGAATTGACTCAAAACAACTTTTTATTTCTACAGTCATTTGCATCAATATATTGACTGATTTCTGCAGCTTCACAGACCTTCAACCATCACACAGGTCCAGTCTGGGAGCTGATGCCCACGTTACCTTTACACTCACCTCTTCACACCCACTCAGGCCCGTCTGCAGGGTGACCCTTCCCTTTGGCTGCGTGACTGAGCGCCTCTCCTGCCGCACAGGAGGCATCAATTACAGACCCCGGCTGTCGCGGTGTCATTGCTCTGTAATTAATGGGCTCTCCCCTGCGCTGCGCCATGGGGCCTGGCCTCACCATGAACTCTGGAGGAATTCAAAGACACACACACACACAGACACACACACGCATGCATGAATGCAGGCCCAGTTGTACACAGCTTCACACACAGACACATGTGTATGAGGTGTTTGTTAAGAAAGAAATTACCTTTGACTGGTTGAAGTTTGGAAAAGTTGAAATGTGTGTTGAAGTGTTTAACTTAAATAACACACTAAAATAGGATATTTATGTTTAAGACTGATTGTGATTATGTAAAAAACAAAGTAGTAGTAGTCTATAGAAAACAACTATCAATTAAAGTCAAGCATTTCAGCAGTTTCCTGATTTTATAGCCAATTACTTAAATCTCAAATGTTTTGTGAACCAAACCCTGGACAAGAGACACTCTTTTGTCTCCTGGGATCTACTTTTTATATGACCAGAGTAAATGATCTACCTGCATTGAAAACTCTAAACATGCATTATATAATGGAGAACGTTGACTCAATGTCTGTAGTTGTAAAAACTTAAATAAAAAAATTTATTTTATTTTTATATCTTCATGCAACTTTCAAATCAACTAGTAGATCTTGATCTTCTGATTGGCTCCTCTGGTCCAGTCAAACCATAGTAAAGATCAAGGAAGTTTCACATTTGATCATCCCATCAGAACAAGGCCTTCTCCACAAACCAGTATTTTCCCACTTTCTTTGCTGAGGACCTAAATGTTAAAAGTCATAAACTTGTGTGACCCAAGTCACAGTCTGTAAACTCCTAGGAAACATGATGGAAGACGACCCCGAAAATAACACTTGCGTCACACCTGAGGGTTGGTGACCCAGTTTTTGGGAAACAGTCATATCAACAACCTGAAATATTTTGGAGAAGATCCACCTGAAGTTGTGAGTAAAGATGAGCAGAGTTGACAGACTGAATAACCTGCGCCTGTCACTGCAAACCTCCTTCCCACGGAGAAAAAGCAACTGAGAAAAGGTCTCACTCTCCCTGTCTCACTCTCATACCCACATATCCCGGCCTCGGCCCCTGCTGTCTGTCCCTTCATTTGTCAATCAGCCAGACAAACAGAAGCAGAAGGTCCCTGAGTTCACCGGGTCATGGGATCCTGTGAGTCCTCTGCTGGATTCAATCTCAACAAACACACTTTTAGAAACACACACACACACTAATACAAACACACACACACACACACTTACTCAACTTTGTTTGACTGGCTCAAACAAACTGGCAGAATTATGTCAACCTCCTTTAACAGCTTGCTTTACATCAGCATCTTTCATTGCCTCCAGGATAAAACTCTTAACATCATGACGTGTGTTTTTTTTTTTTTTTTTAATCTTTTTTCTTTTTTCCAATAATTATTTCTCACTCTCTTTTTTTCCTCCTTCCCCTTCTCCCTTTCTCCCCAGTGCTCCTCTGTCCCAGCTCTCCCTCCTTCCTTCAAACATCACGCCTGGAGCTGACACTGAGCGTGACCCTGCCTTTATTGTTGCAGCAGGGCCGAGGCGCAAACACAGGGCAAGGACTGTCACCCCAGTGATTAAAGAGCGCATGTTTTCAGTCAAACGCCTCAGAGGGAGGTGGAGGAGGAGGAGAGGGCTGATCCAGGGGGAGGAGTGGGAGGTGGAGAACTTTTAATGTTGTTAGTTACTAATAAAAAAGGCAGTTATAGCTTCTGTATTAGTTCATATCATGTTTAACCCTTTAGCCGTGGGAGGGGGGGGGGGGGGGGGGGGGGGGGGGGGGGGGGGGGGGGGGGGGGGGGGGGGGGGGGGGGGGGGGGGGGGGGGGGGGGGGGGGGGGAGGGGGGGGGGGGGGCGGGGGGGCTGATCCAGGGGGAGGAGTGAGAGGTGGAGAACTTTTAATGTTGTTAGTTACTAATAAAAAAGGCAGTTATAGCTTCTGTATTAGTTAATATCATGTTTAACCCTTTAGCCGTGGGATTCGCTGCAAACTCCTGCTCTGTTCAATAGTAGTTGGGCCCCTTGTTGTGCCACGATGGAGAGATTTACAATGTGAGTCTGAGCAACACAGACTACCATGGGGGGCCTATAACAATGTGGTTACAAATCAAAGACTGTCACACAGGAGGCGCTGTTTTGGACATATGGCTCCTCTAGTAATTTAACCTAGGACTCTCAGCCTGCTTGGGTGGTGTTTCAACCTTTTCTAACACTTTGTTATTATATAATGTAAGAATAATCGACATGTTCAGAGGAGGGACAGCTGATACATTGGTAGGAGAATGATCCTAGAGATGGAGCTACCAGGTAGGAGACAAAGAGGATATTGATGGATGCTGTGAGGGAGGACATGGAGGTAGTTGGAGTCTCCTTTCAGCTTGTCCCTTTTTTATGGGTACCCAAAAGGATTTTTTTACACCTCCCCTTGTTCTCTGTATCTTCTACTCTGACTCCAACTACCTCTCTGTCCTCCCTCACTGCATCCATCAATCTCTTTGTCTCCTACCTGGTAGCTCCATCTCTAGGATAATTCTTCTACCAATGTATCCAATGTTCCTCCTCTGAACATGTCCAAACCATCTCAGTCTGTCTTCTCTAGCTTTTTCTCCAAACCTTCCTGTCTGTGTTGTCCCTCTAATCACCTCATTCCTGATCTTGTCCATTTTTGTCTCTCCCAAAGAGAATCTCAGCATCCTTAACTCCTCCGCCTCCAGCTCTGCCTCCTGTCTTCTGCCTTTTGGTTGTGAGCTTCCTTCTTAAAGGTCCCAAATCTATCACCTGCATAGATGTTGAACATGAGGAAGTCTCACTCTTGTGCGAGGCCTACAGGCAGACCAGGTTGTGGAATTATTCACTATATGTTGTATGGAGTAGAAGTCCAGCTTCTTCTTCTTAGCTTTCCTCAGCTTGTTTTATGTTGATTAATAGTCCACCAGACACTCTGAGTGTTTAGTCCGACTTTCCTACTTTCAGTTTAAGCCTTCACATATCTCAAAAGTACGTTTTTGCTTAGATAAACACTGTAATTCCTGCAACATCGTGCAAAAGACACACTCTCTGTTGCATGTTAAGCTTGTAGGTGTGCGACAGCGTGACACACTTGCACTGATGCTTGACTAACGGCAACTGTAGTTGCAGCTGACCTACTAAAAAGACTCAATTAGCAAGATATGAAATTTCTCGTGACATGATTTTTTGGAAACCCTTGCTCTCTTTTGCTCTGCACTTGTCATATTAAGAAGTGTTTATGCGCAAAAAAAACACCGTAAATTGTCGTTGTCATGCAGCCCCATTAACTGTAATTTGGACCAGTGCAGATGGAGGCAGGGCCGACAAGTAGGAGCTGGAGGGAAATTTGTCATCGTAGGTTCAGAGTGAAGCTTATTAAAGGGCGGCTTGTTGAGTTATGGCTGCGGGAAGGAAAAAAACACAGAGTCATAGATGTGACATTTTGACCATTAGACCTTATTCTGCAAAATATTATTTTTATTAATGTGAACAGGAATCGGTTTCTCCTACAACACTCACGAGGATTAAAACAAATAGGGCCATGAAAGCGCTGGGCAAGGAAAGAAATAAATAAATAGCCCCGACTGCCTCCATATTTCATAGGACTTTCACCTCCAAGAGCTGTGGGCCTCTGTGTTAGGTGTCCAAGCCAAACACTTGGAAGTTTGCTCAGTCATAAATTAACAACTTGACAGTCCAAAGTGTTCAAACTAATTTGTCAAATCTTGCCTGCGTTTTTTTCCACCGCCTCAAATTCATTGCGGCAGTTTTTCTTTCTTTACACAAGCCTTCCAGAAATGTGTTTCCCAGCACCACGGTTACCCTGAAAAGATAATTCTGGAAACTAAACTCAATTGACTGTACATCACATGCGCTCAGACCCAAATACATCAATTTCCCCGCACTAAAATAGACTGGAATAAACTCCCAACCAAGTGCAATTTATCTCCGTGGGTTGCTGTCAAAAATGCGGGCTGCGAGGAACCTCCAGGCATCAGCTCAACATTCAAGCCTCATCAGCTCAACAACTTGTATTTTTCTTAATTCAGGGGCTGCGTTCTGCTGAAGTGGGATAATTACTATTGACAAGTTTTTGACAAACATGCCAAGAGCTGAGTAAACACAGATGACGCCTTTGGCTTAGATCATCAGACAAACAAATGTCATGAAGCTCAGACAGGGTGAAGGCTGCTGTGTGTGATGGCTGCTGCGTACGAAACTGTGTCTGCACTTGATTCCATTTGACAACGCTCGCAGTGGAACCGATCCCCTTTCTTTTCCTTTCGTTGCCCATAAATATCACACGGCGTTTATGTCCTGGTATATCTGATACGGCCATAATCCAGATGGTGGAACTGAAAAGCCTCTTGGATCAGAGGTGAAACATGAGCACGCCTCCGTCTGATCTGACGGGGATGACTGATGATGAATATGTTAACAGGTATGAAAGGAATACATTATATATACACACATGTTTATATTTAAACCTTTACCTGTGTTTGATGCATTTCAAGTTAGTGAAGTCAAGGAACTAAATTAAACAGGAGGACAAATCATAATTGGATGCATTTAAGATTAAAGATTAAATTGCTTTTTTTGTCATTGTGACGTTGTGATTTACACCACAGCGCACAACGAAACTTGGCCTCTGCATTTAACCCATCATCAAAGTGAGCAGTGGGCAGCTAATGAGCGCCCGGGGAGCAGTGTGTAGGGACGATACCATGCTCAGGGCACCTCAGCAGTAACTTGGCGGTAGGGGGGATTTGAACCAGCGACCTTGCAGACCCAAGTCTGCTTCCTTTACCACTAGGCCACCACAGCCCCTGATTTAACAAAATCAAATAGTCTGTCAGTTGGACTGTCAGTTATTCATTCATCTTCCTCTGCTTGTCTGTTGCCGGGTCACAGGGGCACCACCCAAATCACATTGCTCCATATTGTGAGCCTTCCTGTGGGTGGTGAGACCACAAATAGTTAGGCGGCTCAGAACGGTGCTATGTTCAATGGTAACCTGGCAGCTGGTGGAATCGAACCTGACTTTCGGACCCAAATCTGCTTCTTTAACCACAGGGCCACCAATGCCAGTTACATAGTCATATAGTCATTTATTCATCGTCATCTTCTCATATGTTGCCAGGCCTCAGGGGCAGCAGTCTCCCTGACTGCCACCCAAATCACAACGCACCATACTGTGGGCCTTCTTGAGGATGAGCCCACTGGAAGTTGGTTTTATATATAGATATACAGTATGTTTATAGAAATCTTGAAATATTAGGCCACCCTGCTGTTTTCTTCAATTTCTCATTTATTTGAATGTGTGGGGTCGGCAGGGGTGGCCTAGTGGGTAAGGAAATGGACTTGAATCCGTAAGGCTTCAAGTTCGAATCCACCACTGAGGTGCTCCCAGTATAGCCCCGTCCCGACCCTAATAAATTCTTGTGGGCTCACCACCCACAGGAAGGCTCATTATATGGGGCAAAGTGATTTGGGTGGCGCCAGCTGCGCCTGCGACCCGGCAATGGACAAACAGGAGATGAATGCATGTGTGGTTCCACTAAACATAGACAAATATAATGACAACAACAGAACTAGCTCATAAGAGTTTAATTTGAGCAGATATTTAGTCATTTTCCATGGTTTTCTTGATAGTAACTAAAACCAACTTTTACAATAACAATTTGGCATTTTACTGCCCAGAACAAACTTCCAGCCATTCCATGTTGTCCTGTTTATTGTAATTTTTGGGGGTACCTTTCACAAAAATATTTTCCATTACTGTGTAAATATCATATAGGACGTCATTGTGTCCTTTATTTATGAAATTATGGGAAAGTTTAATCTGATATTTTCCTTATGTCACTACTCTGCCGAGCTAATGCAGGGTCTGTGTTGAATTTAGTAAATAATTAGGTAAGTAAATAAAATTTAACAGATGTACAGCTAGTTCACCCCTTTATCCTCTACCTCCTCTGTCTCTGTGTGTGTCCATCTTGGCCTATAGCAGACACTGGAGCATGATGTCTGGTTCGTCTCAGCTACATTGTCTGTTTTGGCAACAAACACTGCTTTGACGCCGGCAGCAGCTTCTGATAAGGAAGAGTTTGGGTTCACTGTCTCGGTGCTGCTGCTGCACCAGATCTGCCCCTCACTTCAGCTACTACTACTGCTGCTGCTGCTGCTCCGAGGATCTCAGCTCGTGTCCCGACTAATGGTGCTGAAAGTTTTCCACTCACACCTCAGCACACACACACAAACACAGAGTCATGTTCTTCCTGGACTCAAAGCCCGACTCCATCATCAGTTTACTCTGAACTTGTGACCCCGTTGAGCTCCCTCCTCTGCCTCCTCTTGTTCCTCCCACATGGCCAGTCACTCGGCAGGATGTCTTTACAGCAGGCCCCGCTCGGTGATTGACAGTCGAAGGGGGAGTTATTGAACTCTGGGAGGGGAGAGGGCCAAAGAGGTGAAGTTCTGGGGTCAAGCAGCAGCAAGCAGAAGAAAGATGTGAAGACATCTGTAGAGTCGCACGGCCAGGGCCTTTGGCAGTGTGTATCCACACACACACACACACACGTGTGTATCCACACACACACACACACACACACACACACACACACACACACACACACACAGTCAGTGGAGTGTGAAGTTGACGACAGGAAAGGGACATTTTTAAAATAACACTAGAGTATGGCTCTGTGATTATATTACAATATCATTGACCTAATAGTAATATATTTATGTAATATGGGTCAGATGGTTGTTTTTCCTATGACGATTAGTTAACATAGGGCAGTGGTGGCCTAGTGATTAGTGAAGGAACTGGGCTGTGATCCAGTGGGTTCTAGGTTCGAGTCCACGAATTGTCCCGTCCTACTTTGGTGGTGGGTTAAAAGGAGAGGTCACATTTTGTCAATTTGCAAATAGCTATATGTATTGTTACTGGTTGATATCGTAACCAGTTAAGTGATTGTACGATATTCGATACATTAAAGACAAGTCAAGCTAAACCAACTGTGTATAACTAAAGAATGTTTACAGGAGCGTAGCCAGCTAAGCACAATAGCTTGCAGGCCCATGTAAGCATCTTCATCGGCTAATATCAACGGCCCAAAACTAGCATAATTGTGCCGATGGATCTTACACTGGTAAGATCCATATCGATTTTTCCTCCATTCATGAAATTCCAATAACACAAAGTCTGAAACGTTAACCTCAATTTTGGGTGTGGCATATATTGTATTGGTCAATACCAGAATGGAAAATTTAATTGGGGTCGATATTCGATATCGGCAAAGTTACATCCTGATGTATAAATTCTTTAACTGTGATATCAGTTTACTTCAAAGAATAGAAAATTGTCAGTCATGATTTTATTTGCATACCATGAGGTTAGGGAAATTAAACAAAACACCAGAATAATGGTTGGCCTGGTTGCCACTGAGGTGGTCTGACCATAGCACTGTCCCGACCCAGAAAACCCTCCAGTGGGCTGACCAGTATGGAGCAGTGTGATTTGGGTGGTAGTTGTGGAGACTGCTTCCCTTGCTTAGCCGATGAAGATGATTGAATGAATGTTGCCATTCTGCTAATGTGAAATTAGTTACTGATTGTAGCGTAGTTAATCAAACCTCTGTAAATGACCTGGATAATTCAATTAGGTCAGTTGTCTGACTTAGTTCACAGTCACTGCGTCGTTCAGACTGACTCTCAACACACTCAGCAGATCAACATGTGCCTACATGCTAACGACCAGGGTGTTTCTATCCAAATAAAAACACAGTGTTTTGGCTGTTTTATTAAATGCGCTGTGGTGAGATTCTATTTAAGCTGTCAGCCAAGAGGGACATTGAAATGAGTGTGTCGGCATATGTGTGTGTGTGTGTGTTTGTGGAGTGGTGGTGTAGAGTGATTAAGCACGTCAGCGGTGGCCTGCGGGATTGACAGTAACACTGGCTGACTAGGACACACAGGCGGGGGATGAAGACTGGGGCACTTGTGTAACAGAGACACACAGGCAGGTACTGTTCTCCTGCCGAGCTCGAAACAAACCGCTGTTGACATCCCTGTCACCAACACTCATTTCTGGCGCTCAACGAGATTAGACTCAACTGGCGGCAGCAGAGACAGAGGCATCAAATTAAGCGAAAGTGTCTGACAGCGAACATGTTCTGCACGCCGGCTTTCTGCAGGCTGTTTTCTTCCGCTTTGCCCTGCATGAAATGTTATCTTTCAAACTGCATTCCAAGAAAAGGGATCAAAGATTAAGTTGGCGGTAGATCTGAAAAGGCGTTTGAAGAGTGAACGCACTGAAAACGGAAAAATGCGAGTTCACCAAAGGTGAACTACAAGACAGAGGTGCGTTCAATACATGGCTGATTTCGTAACTCTGCTTTCACTTTTGCAGCTCTCGTCTGGCAGAACATGAGAAAAGAATTAATTGCACACATACAGATATCATGTGCCCCCCCCCCCCCCCCCCCCCCCCCCCCCCCCCCCCCCCCCCCCCCCCCCCCCCCCCCCATTTAATCCCTCACATAGGGAACCCACCGCTCCTATCTACCTGCCAGCCAAGCCTCATGCTCCAACGTTGGCTTTTGACAGAGTGAAGTTGTCAGGGAAATGGAGAGGAAATGACACGGGGCATATTTTCACAAATCTCTGCTGTTGGCGTGCTCCGCCGTGGTACGCCTGTCAGCAGTCTGTCTACTCAGTTTAACCATGAGACACAGTCATTGTGCCAAATAAACTGAGACATCCTTGTCCCGAGACAGGAGGAAGGACGAATGAAAATGTCAGCTTGCAAAGGCACGAAGAGAAACTTCTGAAATAGGTAAATATTTGTAAAAGAAACAGATGTGGATCATAAAAAAAAGTCCAGGGATACCTTTAGCTTGGTGCTGACGTTTCAGTGTTGATAGTGGGCCTGATATTTCAGTGAAAAACTAACAAAACTCTAGTCCAGCAATTTCAACTCCACAATGATTGTTAAATAGAGTGTCTTAAAGTGTTTGTAGTTTGGCTGTAGTAGGAGATGACCTGTGTAAATCCACCTTAATACAGTTGATAATACGACTGCAATGTCTCTGCTCTTTGTTTAGACTTATATACCCTTGATTGTATTGATTTCGTTGAGGAATTGTAGCATAAATAGTGAGATATAGTATCTGTTAGCTTCTTCTTTTCCTTTTCGGCTTGTACCTTTTTTCAGGGGTTGCCACAGGGAGTCAACAATTTCCATCTCACACTGTCCTCTGTATCCTCCACTAGCTCCTCTAAACATGTCCAAACCATCTCAATCTGTCTTCTCTTGTTCTCCAAACCTTCCTGTATGTGTTGTTCCTCTAATGTCCTCATTCCTGATCCTGTCCATCCGTGTCTCTCCTAGAGAGAATCTCAGCATCTTTAACTCCTCCACCTCCAGCTCTGTCTCTTGTCTTCTACCTATTCCTAGTGTCTCTAATCCATCCATCATGGCTGGTCTCACCACTGTCCTGTTAACCTTTCTCTTCACCTTAGCGGACTCTCTTCTATCATAAATCATATAGTATCAGTTAGCGATGTGCACTAGCATTATAGCTGAGAAAAATATCAACTAGTGTAAAAACTCTGACTCAACAAAACTCACCAAAAAGTTACCAAAGTGAACTGTCAAGGCGTTAATAAAGTTCTATCTAATCTGATCAAATCTTATAAACAACACTTGTCATGTTGTATATAACAGACATTCTAACAAAAACTGGACATTTGCAGCTAGAAAAGTCATCTACCACACTAGCAATGGAAACAGTATATTTCTGATTGGTTTAAATATAACGTCACTGAATATATATAGTTTCAGACACAGTAATTGGCAGACCATAATCCCTTTAACTGAAATTCAAACAAAAACATCAAGACCTGCAGTAGAGGCATCCTTTCCAATTCGGGAAAGTGACTTTGACAAGGTAGCAGGCGGGCTGCACACATTCCACTTGACCAGAGGCACTACTCTGGCCCTGATGACTACCTCCCACAATCCCCAGCTTCGCCATGTCCCTAAAACCCTGCTGTGTACTTCATTTAGCTGCAACAGACACCGTGCTGTACTGCTGCACACCTCAGGGCTGCCACAGCCTCCTGTCACACAGACCCAGTAATTATCCTGGCAATAAGAGTAAAACACTAGCAGGAGATACCGCGCAAATTTTAAACAAATGTCAAATCTGTGTATGGTGTGTGACAGCCGTTCCATAGGCCACGGCCCGGGCTATTTTTACAGGTTACACTCAAGCTAAAGAAGTGACAAGCAATAAAATGAAGGCTGTGAGGCATTTTCACAAGGCCTGACTGTTTTTTTCTTCTTAAACTCTGAATAAACCCTGGTGTTTTTACACATTAGACAACAGTAACTTTTAATTAAGATTTTTATCTGTCGACAGCATTCCCATATGAACCACAGCTGGGTTTGGTTGGACTTCATGAATAAAACGTGTGCATGCAAAACATGAACCATTTACCAGATATCAACAAAAGAGTCTGTGTATTCTCAGAATAGGTCGCAAAACTCGACGATTGTTTTATTGATTTTAGACCTACTCACCGTCATTTACATGTTCATATCAAGCATTATTTTTGACATTTCGGTCTGCTGTTGGTGGAGGTGTACAGCACCATTCCCCTTTTTAGGTAGCCCTCCTACTAGCCATCTACGATGCCTGTTGATGGTGATGTTGGGCTGACTCGAAAGTTTCCATCCAAAGGCGCAAACGTCATATTAGGTTGAGAAGTGTTTCGTTCATGTCAAGGATCTCCAACCTTTGTAAAACCTAGATCTATGTCAAATGCACTCAGTAATACGAAAAGCTACTTATTTGATACAGACTTCCTGAACAAGGTTTTTCTGGGCTTTGTAATAGTCACCGCTGTTCTTGCCATCATAATTACACGTTGATATTATACTATGAGAATATTATTGTAAGTGTAACTGGTACCAAAAAGGAGTGGCAGTACCAGTTTAGTCTCTTTTGTAGACCAGTTTTATTTTTAGAACAAACCTCATTGTTTCTCAAAAACAGGGTTGTGAGAGAATTGTTTGGCCGTCATCTTGCATAGTCAGTTACTAATCATTTTTCGTGGTTAGGAAGGAAAGCAGAACTTGAGCGCCCGGGGTAGCAGTGAGTGGAGACAGTGCCATGCTCAGTGGACCTCAGTGGTCACTTGGCGGTAGGGGGATTTGAACCAAGGGCCTTGCGGACCCTTGTCCGCTCCCTTAACCACTCTGAGGACCAGGTTGGTGACCCATGGTTTTACAGTTGATTTTACAGAAGAAATTAGTTACAGAATGAGAAATATAGTCAACACTGGGCTTATTTGATGTAGTGAAGAAAAACAGGATTTTTGACACAAGCAGTTGGATACAAGTACTTCATGCTAACTGCTGCTAACTAACAAAATAAACATTGGGGAAATTATAAATGTTTGTTAACTTTGTTTATTCTCAAAATACCACACCTGAACCTACACAAACACTTAGTAAAATGTGTTACGGCCGCCTTAACACAACAGTTGGTGACATTCATGTTTAAACCCAAAACTTTGAAGGTCAACAAAGATCAGCCCGCAGCTCTGAGGCCTCCTGAGGAAACACCTGGGGTGGCCACCTTTCACCATTGTTTCCTGTCTGTGGGGACATCAGCAGGAGAACAAACAAGGACAGCGCCGTCTGCTGCTGTTCCATCATTCCACCACCTCATGCCAAAGGACTTTTAACCTGTTCAGGGAAAAACTGTCCACCTTGACAGTGTGGGTGACTCCCCTGTGGCACCAGTCTGTAATCTCTTCCTTTACACTTTAATGACACACACAAATACACACACACACACACACACACACACAGTTAACATGTACTCCCAGGCGGTGTGAGGTCATCCAGTTCTCTATTTCAAAAGATACAGGGTCACCGCAGAGTTAGCCAAGACCCTGTGGAAGCAACCAGTCATCTGTGATTTTCCAGTCCACTGCTCTGTGATGAGCGTTCTGGCCGGGGCTCGGCCCCTAGGGCCCAGCTTGACTGAGACACTGGTGGGATTGGAGCCTGTCCACCTTCTGCCCCGGCCTTGTTGTGTCATTGAGAATGAAGGCTGGTCGTGGACTGCCAACCATCACCGCAGTCATCATCTTCCTCCGCTGCCTCTGCCTCAGCGGGGCTCCAGTCCCAGTAAATTATGCTTACCCACACCATTATTAGGCTCATTATGGACCCATTTGAGTTGCTTTCAGCCTGTCACAGACGGTCAACTATGTCTTCAGCCTGACTTGATTTCCTCTGACAGGCTTTTCTTAAACTGAAATGCTGGAGCAGGGAGGGGGGTAGTGAGAGTGAGAGTGGATGCCGGGGTGGAAATAAAGAAACTGCATCTTGACAGCATCAGGGCGGGGGTATTGGGGGGGTTGATGTAAGACATTCATCTACTTTTTATGATTAGGCACATATTTCAGGTTCCAGCAAAGTCCAGGGTAGAAGGAAAGAAAATCTCTACTACTCTTGGAGGCACATAGATATTGATGGTTCTTGGGGCAAGGAAGTGAGTCCATCGCTCTGGTTGTTGACATATTTTTAAACACAGTTGAGGAATGACCTTCATTTCTGGAAACCTAAAGCCTTTCAATTTTTCTGTGCTTAGCAAACCAATGCTAAGCACTCTCTTGGAGTCTCGATCGCCTGTCAGCTGCAGGGTCTGCCATCCATTAATTTCCTAAGTTGTGTCCCCACTAAGCCCTTCTCTACATCTTTCTTTCTGTCATCCCTAACACGATAGGGAATTCCCCGGGAGGAAGAAAACTTCATTGGGAATGGCTAAGGAAAAGTGTGTAGCCCCACCCGCCCCCTCGCTCCCTACTTCATGCTGAACTTGAACTGAGCCAAGCCCTTTCAATCGGTGACGGCTCATTTGGAAATGTAGCCCTGGGCTCTTGTTCCCTCCTGCCCTTGCCAAATACAATCATTCTTTTTCATTTCTCAAGCTCAATTTTAGAATTTTGGGATTTTTCACTGTCAACTCTGATCTTTTGAAGTACTTTATTGAATTTCCTGCTGGACGCTGCTCTATGGCCCATTTCACATTTTGCCTCAGCTCGGCAGCCCCGCTGCTGTTTCACTTTTCTGTCTCTGCAGTCAACATGTCCCGGCTCAAAGGCCTTTCCAGTTCACTTTCCAGTCCTAAAAAAAACACTTTAAAACAGCTCTCCTCCTCCTACTACATCGGTTGCGATCATTATTCCTTCATCTGGATTTCCCATTCACCTCTCCTCTCTGTCAAGAGTAGCTGTGGGTGATATCACTGTCATGTCACTGTTCATTTATATCACACGGATTGACAGAAGGGCCAGGGCCGACTCTGCTTCTGATAATGGCTGATCTAATCCACACCACTGTGTACTCTCACCCACTCACTCCTCTGTTCTTGGCATCAACTCCACCAGACCCAAAAAGCCTTTCTCTCCCTTTCTCCCAACCCGCTTCCCACCTCCCCAACCCCACATGTGTTTGCAATTCCCCCTCCAGGGGGTTATGATTCAACGACGGCATCATCTCAATTCGTCTCAAACCATGAAGCATCGCAAAAGATGCTGAAGCCAAAGAGGAGACGACCGGCTCTGCCCCCTCTTCAGGAGCTTGAGTGTGTTTGTCGTTGTTGGACGCAAGTCTTACTCTTTGGGGTGTGGGAGTTTAAGAAGAGAGTGCCACGCTGGCCCTAATCACATTATGGGTGCCATATTCCGTGTCAAGCTGTCACTTTCAATTTGAGCCGCGGTGCGGTGGCAGCAGGCCCTGCTTTTGCTTCATATTTCTGTCCTGATTGGGTCTTGATGTAGACCAGACTGGAACTGGTTGTTCACAGCAGGCAGTAGAGACACTGATTCATCACGCCGAAGAACGGCGATCATATGTTTAGAATTAGAGTTGGTTGGGTTGCGGATAGACGACATGTGTCTTTGCCTGTGTGTGAGTGTGTCTACCAGGGCCTGGGACCCTCTTTCACTCTGACCTTTTCACACTGAATCACATGTCTAATCTTATTCTTGTCTCCTATTTGAACCCTTGTCATGTGTCTCATCACCCAATCTGTCACACTGTTCGACTTGGGGGCTGTGTCAGAAGCCCGGGGGTGGGTTTGTGCCAGAAAAGCAGGCATAACGGCTGAACTCCACCAGTAGAGCGAACTGAGAAGATGGAGATTGACAAGAAGTAAAAGTGAAGGAAGGTTGGCCAATGAGTGAGCGAGAGTAGCACTGAGCCAATTGTGCTCCAATTGAGTGGAATGACTCAGAGGGATTGGTCAGAATCTGGTCTTTTGTGGTTGAGCTGGTGAAGCGAGTTAGTCACTGCCCCCGGTTTTTCAACTCTGGAGAGTCTGTTTTTACAGCTCCTCAGATCCAGCCTCCCTAGAGCAATCACTGTCCTCCCTTTCTTCCTCCATCTCTACCTCCCTCCATTAATCTATCTCCCCCTTCGGTTCACTATCTGTCTCTGTCCGATAGATCACTGACTTGGAGAGACACCAGCAAAGTGTCCAGGCTAAAGGCTGTGAATGGCTCCTTCAGAGAGCTGCTGTGGGATCAGTTGGAAGGGAGGGCAAAAAAAAAAGAGATAAAGAACAGAGAGTGGATGAATAGGAAGAGAGGCCATGAGGACACATCCAGCTGTGGGACTGTCATTTCTCATGACTTGTCTTTATCTTCACCATAGATGCTTAGAAAGCCAAGGCTACCAGAGAGATTTTTGGTTTGAAGTAAACCAGACATTCTCAGGAAACTTACATTTTGAGGCATTCCTCAGAGTTTCTTTTTTATGCTTGGAATTAAGTAATTCAGCTGGGGCTAGGAGATGAGGTCTGAAAGGTAGAAAAACAGTGGACATTGACATTTAACAGCTAGCTAATGCAAAACTTAATGTGGTGGCAGTGGTGGCCTTGGACTTGGGTCTGTAGGGCTTCAGGTTTGAATCCAGCAGCTGCCCAGCTACCACTGAGGTGCTCTGAGCATAGCGTTGTCCCAACCCACATAAGTTCTTGTGGGCTCACCACCCACAGGGCCACAATATGGTGCAGTCTGATTCGGGTGGCGCTAGCTGCCCCTGCGTCAAAGCAACAGACAAGCAGAAGAAGATGAATGAATATTAATGTTTACCTACAGAAGTGTCTTCAAACTTTTTTCTGGGGACCCTTGTATTAAAAGTTACAAAACTTCACAACCCAAGTCATTAGACATTGTTGGCAAATCATTGACCATTACTGGACACTAATGAGCAAGTATGTATTCCTACAACCTCCTGGAGGGCCACAACCCAGACTTTGGGAAACAATTACCTTGAGTAACTTTAAATGGTGTAAATCTCGTGAAAATAAGACAAGGTTGTAAACTCTAAAAGTTTGGAGTTAAACTATTATATATCATGTCCTTGTTTTTATAGATTTACAGTCCCCCCAGTGTCAGTGCATTGGTGAAGATGCCCCCAGAGCCTGTTGCTAGGTTTGATTCTCTCCACTGCTGAGTAGGTGGCGCTCAGCAGTTACTATGCTCTGAGTCCATACCAGCAAAACCTATATATCTTGTGCTTGCCTACCGCACTTAGAACAATTTATATCTGTCACATTTTTGTCCACGCAGGACTAATCCTTTTGAAGGGCAATGCATCCACCGCTGGTGGGACATAATTCATGCTCGTTTCCAGTACAGAGCTGGCAAAATTACAAAGGACAAATGATGCAGCACAAGGACCTGATTATCCAAATGCAGTGAGCAAGGCATCCGTATAAGTGAGAGTAACTTGTCATGCTCCCAGTGTTTCATCTGGCCTGATTTATGAGGCCTTATTTACATTGCACTCTCTCATGCAGCAAATGGTCCATAAATCCTGGGCAGATGATGTCCATAGATTAAAGTGAAATAACAGGCCATGTTAATCACTCCCACAAAACTGGGATTTGTTTTTTCAATATTGTGCAATGTTAGAAGCCGAACTTTGACTGGTGTTGACAATTCTTTATTCTTCTTAGTCATCTTCCTATTTATAGACTGGGAGAAAGAGGGAGAGAGAGAGAGAGAGGGTAACTGCTGGTTTGCTGTGCTGTGCTGTGCTACTTTGTCAACGAAAGCTAAATCAATGGTTTTCCTTCTGACATTAAAGTTTGAACCATATGAAAACAGATCTGAAGCTTAAAAGAATGATGACTCCTTCCACTGAGATTGATTTATTTGAAGTCAAATCAGAATTTACTTATAGAACATATGCATTTTGTCATGTTCCTTTCGTCCATAGTAACCTACAATGTCACTAAGTCCTTTTTGTTCAAATCAAATCAATGAAATTCATGATACAAAGTATTTTTCCTCGACATTTTTCCAACAACACGTTACCAAGCTCAAGAGTCAGGGCTCTACCTCAGCAATACAGATTGTTGTATATCGAATGAACTGCAATCACAGAAGGAAAAAAGTGGAAAGTGTAAATGAATGCAGATTAAATATTTTGACTTGGCGGGTCACATTTGGCCCCAGGGCCTTGAGTTTGACACATATGCCTTAGTAGCTAGCCGATTATTTAGGACTTCCTCAAAATGCAATGACTAACTAACTGTTCCTAAACTTCTGTTTTTATATACTGACAAAAGCAAATACCTTCCGAGAACTTTACACACAGTTTTGCAAGATATGGGTTTCGTTCCACCCTTCAATGGAAAAGTGGTCAAGTGCGGATGGACTGTCTGTCCCCTCCTGGACAGTCACCTTTTCCAGTAACGTACCTCCTCCAAATAACATATTTCTTCTTTTTATGCAGAACAGATAATCTCCCATCATCTAGTCTTTAGACCACAAAGTGTTTTCCAACAGTTTAGTTATACAACGTCCACAACCCGTGACATGCAGAACCAAAACAACTCAACAATCAGTGTTGGGCAAGTTACTTTAAAAAGTTATTTATTACTTTACTAGTTACTGCTCTGAAGTAACTAGTGAGCCCACAGGAAGTTATGTGGGTCCGGATGGTACTATGCTCAGAGCACCTCAGTGGCTACCTGGCAGTTGGTGGATTAGTCGCTAGTCCTCACCATTTGTGCAGCAATCAGCAGTTGTTGATGTCTTAGTTAATTTAGGTAAGTCAACAATATCAGTAGGTCGGACCGTTTAACGTAGAGGATGATGTCAAATCTGAAAGGATTGGTTTCAAGTGGATTCAAACCTCAACCATCTGGAGGAAAGTTAAGGTACAATGTGGATACTTTCTGTCCAAAACACCCTTCAGAACCATTGAGTTCATTTTTTATGATCTTTATCCCAAGATGTTTTAGGAAAGGACCGAATATAATCCATGGAGAAATACACTACCATAGAGGAAACTTCAACTCTTTATTTCTTCATGTCTTCATTTCAGTTGAATGGCTTTGTTCCTGTTTGTGTTTTCCTACAGAGACTCTATTGTACTAATAACTGGTTATTTCCTTACACCACAAATGAATGTTTAGAACAAAATGGCCTACGGGGCTTTATTTAACAACTTAGCGGTGATTTAGCACAAGACTTCTTGTCCTTAGAGTTTCATGAGTGCTCTCTCACACACA
Source organism: Paraplagusia blochii (assembly GCA_016785265.1). Classification (NCBI taxonomy): domain Eukaryota; kingdom Metazoa; phylum Chordata; class Actinopteri; order Pleuronectiformes; family Cynoglossidae; genus Paraplagusia; species Paraplagusia blochii. Next base: position 198,732 of record JAFBJS010002158.1, on the reverse strand, counting down.
CCAGTCCCTGAACAGCGGCGTTCTGGGAGGCCCACGTCTTAAAATCTGGAGCCTGCTTCCTTCGGTTGAATCACAGGTCAAGTTCTTGGATTTCGTACAAAGGTCTTAAGTTTCAAGAAGTGTCAAAATCTCGTTATTGTTCTCGAGGTTATTATAGCGCTCATCATTTTAGTCATGCCACCTGCATATAATCAAGCACAAAAGGGAAACAGACAAACACATTCACGCTGAAGGGTGGAATGAAAAACATTAAGATTGCTGCTTCCACAAGTGCTACGTTGTGAGTTTTTTTTTTCAACAGGAGCAGAAGTTATAGTCTGTAATAAATAGGCACACATGTGCTGCCGGAGTGGACAATTTGGCACTGGCAGTCCACATTAATATGTCACATTAAAGCAGACCTCCTGTTGATAGGCCTCGTCTGACCCTGTCAGCTTGCACGAGCCGCACACATGTGTGCATGAAAACACGAACAAAGTACATTTGACATATGCACAATGGGGTCGATCAGCAGTTAGAGCTTCAACAGTTAACCTCAGGAAACGAAGGGTGGACTTTGTGTATTTCTACCTGTCTGTGTGTGGCTAACAGCATGTTAGCTAGCAGCATGTGTACAGCGTAAAGCAAGTCACAAAGTCAAGTTTGTGGCAATAAAAAGCGTACATGTGGTGGGCTATAGGTTAAGGGACTGAACTTGGGTCCGGAGGGTTCCAGGTTCAAATCCACAAGCTGTAAGGAAGTCCACTGAGTATTGCAATGTCCCCAATCACTGCTCCCTTGGCGCTCAAAGTCGTCATTTCGTTGTATGCAATGGTGTGGATCACTATGTCAAGGAGTTAACTTTCCTCTATATCAAACTTTCTGCCTTGCGGGCCGCAATTGGTCCAAAAAGTTGGACACAGGGCCGAGTCCATTGCAGAAAGATGGAGCGTTCGTTTTACAATAAATGGCGTGTGAAAATCTCGTATAAAACCTAAAGTCCTACATTTCTATTACCATTTATGACATTATCTGCTGCGGGAATCACATTATTGCAGGGAAAAGACTGAAGTATAATGATAATATAAAAAAAATAATTTATTTTGGACAAACAATGAATAATTCATAAATTTAATATTTTAAATATGTATTTAATGGGGCACTGGTGGTTAAGCAACCGGACTTTGGTCCAGAGGCCTTTGGGTTTGAATCCACCAGCTGCCAGGTTGCCACTGAGGTCCACTGAGCATGGCACCCTCCCGAACCACTGCTCCCCAGGCACTCAAATCTGTGTGCAGTGGTATATGGCACAATGACAAGGAGATTCTTCATTCCTCCCGTTCCTTAAAGTGGAAATTACCAAAAGTCTTCTAACTTTTACTTTGGTTTGGAATATGGACAAAGACGGAGTTTGGTCGGGGCAGTTGGTGGCCTAATGGTTAAAGAAGCAGACTTGTGTTCACAAGGCCCCTGGTTCGAATCACCTTAACGCCAAGTTACCATTGAGGTCCACTGAGCCTGGCACCTGTCTCTTATACACATCTAGATGTGTATAAGAGACAGTCCACAAGCTGTAAGGAAGTCCACTGAGTATTGCAATGTCCCCAATCACTGCTCCCTTGGCACTCAAAGTCGTCATTTCGTTGTATGCAATGGTGTGGATCACTATGTCAAGGAGTTAACTTTCCTCTATATCAAACTTTCTGCCTTGCGGGCCGCAATTGGTCCAAAAATTGGACACAGGGCCAAGTCCATTGCAGAAAGATGGAGCGTTTGTTTTAAGTACAATAAATTGCATGTGAAAATCTCGTATAAAACCTAAAGTCCTACATTTCTATTACCATTTATGACGCTATCTGCTGCGGGAAACGCATTATTGCAGGGAAAAGGCAGAAGTATAATGACAATATAAAAAAATAATTTATTTTGGACAAGGTTGGCAGGCCTCGTTAAAAAGCTTAATGGGCTGCATCTGGCCCCCGGACCTTAGTTTGTCCATGCCTGCTCTATGTACATCTGGTACAGTACCTGGTACCATTCAGACTAAATGAAGAACTGTGTTTTTTTCTAATGTAAACATTGACAGGCAAAGAGCCGAGCGGTTTCTCTTCTATTTGCATTCCTTGCATTTGTAGATGAAGACAGTGACAGAATACATGATTTCACCTTCGGGTCAAACTGAATTATTCAATGCAGATTTTTATGCATGTCAAGCCCCAGTGAGGGGAAGTGTCAGGAGCAAGAAAGAAATTGTTGGGGAACAGAGGAAAAGATACATCAAAGGCATCGAGTGTTTTCCATACAAGAAGGCGATCAGGGCCTTAGATGAGACAAGCTCTTCTGTAAACAGCCTCCTCAGATCCTGCCAGCAGGAGGTTCCCCTCCAGCTCCAGGCTTTGTCCCCCACAGCAGCGAGGGGACACTGGTGCTCTCTGCCACTTCCAGCTCTTCTCATACAAGCCAACATGTTGCACTCCCCTCCACTCCCACCCTGACAATGAATTACAAAAATAAATTCTAACACTTCCACTTTTTTCTCCCCCCAAGCTGCAAATTCATGTGCTCCCCTTCAAGTGCTCCAAAGGTTCTTCCTCCAGAAACTTCCTTTTCTTGTCTTCTCTTGTTCCCCCGTCTCCTCCTTCTTTCCCCCTTCTTTATCACACTCCAAACACTTGTTTTGTTCTTGGTTTAAAAACAAGCAGGACTGAATTCTCACTACTGACCCTTGGACACAGTTTCCTATCTTTGGGACAGTGACAAAGTAGACGAGGCTGGAAAATAGGGAAAGGTCAGTCAGGGAGTTGATCGACACACAGAGTATCTACTTTGACCATCACTGCAGGAGGACTTCAAGCAAATAAACCAAATTTTTCTTTGAATTTTACCTGTAAGGGCGCTGCAATGCAATGGTCGACTCAGGTCAGATAGATACATAGAACTTCAAAAGAAGTTCCCTAATTGGAAGTTAATGGTTTAAGTTGGTCATCCTACCACAACCCACAAAGGTTTAAGTAAAATTGAAGTTTCAACAATGAATAATTCATAAATTTAATATTTTAAATATGTATTTAATGGGGCACTGGTGGTTAAGCAACCGGACTTTGGTCCAGAGGCCTTTGGGTTTGAATCCACCAGCTGCCAGGTTGTCACTGAGGTCCACTGAGCATGGCACCCTCCCGAACCACTGCTCCCCAGGCACTCAAATCTGTGTGCAGTGGTATATGGCACAATGACAAGGAGGTTCTTCATTCCTCCCGTTCCTTAAAGTGTAAATTACCAAAAGTCTTCTAACTTTTACTTTGGTTTGGAATATGGACAAAGACGGAGTTCAGTCGGGCAGTTGGTGGCCTAATGGTTAAAGAAGCAGACTTGTGTTCACAAGGCCTCTGGTTCGAATCACCTTAACGCCAAGTTACCATTGAGGTCCACTGAGCATGGCACCGTCCCCACTCACAACTCCCTGGGCGCTCAAAGCTGCCCACTGTTCACTTTGGTGATTTGGTGGTTAAATACAGAGGTGACATTTCGTTGTGTGCAGTGGTGTGAATCACAATGTCACAATGACAAGGAGTTTCCTTCCTTCCTTTCCTATCCTTCCTTCCTTCCTGCCAAGGACTGGCCTAAATAACCGTGCCAACCAATTTTGAATCCCTTTTTTCAGCTCTGCCGTCATTTCTTCACTAGTCACTGTTGCCTAACGAAAAAAGCATTTACAGTTTGGCGCATGATGCATTTTGTTTCTACTCTAAACATGCAACTGTTGGAGAACAAAGGGGTAGGGGGGGGTCTGAGAGGGGTGTCTGTGGGGTTTCTATAGAGCCCTTGATCTGACTGCTTTGATGTCATTGATGTGTTCTGTTAGAAGTTGTCCGTTGCTGTTTGGGCCCTAATGAAGTCCATGTCGTAGTCATTAATGACAATAGTGTTCCCTGCCCTGAGCCTGAGCCTGAGAAAGTGATTGTGGGTCTGATTTTCCTCTTGTTCCTCTACTTCCATTCTTTGACTGAGCTCCTGGAACCAACTTCAGAAGCTCTTCTCTCAGCTCTCATCCTTCACTGATCAAAGCCCCTGCTCACACAGATGTATTTCCCCTCACAGACAATGCCTCTTCTCAAGGTGTTGTCAGGTTCCCGTCTTTGCTTTAATTTCATCTCTTAAACTTTTTTTTAATCCCTGGATCCCCTGCCTCTCTTCTCTCTCCTTCTTTTGTGAGGCCTGTCAGACATGACAGTTTGTTGCCAGGAGGGACTGGTGGGATGAGAAGCTAGGTGCACTTTTACAAAGAGCCGCCGCCTGGCTGCACCTCACTCAGGCTGTCACTCAAAAACAGCCTTAGCGGCGCTCACGCATACACGTGCCTGCATGCACAGGCAAGGTGACGCACTCGCAGTTAAGCACACTCGAAACCAGACTGCGAAACATGACAAACACCTTGACCTTGTGTTTGTTCTGTCAGGTAAAATGTCAGAGCTTCTGGTGAGGGGAGCCATGTGAGAGCCGGGCTGCACTGGGATCACAAGCCAGAAGGAAACTCGGAGCGACAGAGTCGTGATGGAGCGCTGGCAGAACCGTCACTGACGTGGCTTAGATGAGAGACGCGGGCTGACAGACGCTGACATCTTCCTGTCGCCCGGGGGAGACGTGCGGCCTGGAGTGAAACCTGAGGAGTCCTCCCCGTGGCCATAACTACCAGCCAGTCCTCGCAAGCCTAATCCCTAAAGTTCACACAAAGACGTTGCGGTGAAGGAAGGGCAGGAGCAAAAAGGAACACAAGAACAGTATCGTTTAATTTTATGAAAGACGGCGATGACGAGGCGAGACTTTGCCTTGAGGGAAAGGATTGAATTTGTGAAACGTTAATTACACTTTTCCCAACCCCGCCCACCGTCACTCACTGCCTATTTGTCTTCATTGCAGCTCGGAGCTGGTGAGAAGCTACGCCTCATCCTGCAAAGGCAGAGGAAATAGTCTGATGTTTTGTCCAAAACGTCTTTGGTCTCTGCTTTAATCGATATATAGTATTACCAGAATGTGCCAGCAGCAAATATTTGGTGGTGACACTTGGAGTCTCAGCTTTGTCTCTGGTGAAGAATTCCTTTTAAACAGCTTTTGATATAAAATAGCATCCAGCTCTGAATAAAACTCCTGCAGCAATGAGAAACTAAATCTAAAAACTTGGTTGATCAAGTCATCTTCAGTGTAAAATAATATTTCACTTTTCTTCTGGATCGAAACCCTGCTGTCTTGTGCTACAAAAGCAAAGCTAAGCGTTGAAATTGCTCCACAACTGCCAACAAAATCACATAGTAGCGCAGCATATATTCCTGCAGGTGATAAACCCAGTGGACGCCAATGGCCTGAACGTCCTGGTGAATCCTGTAGTTTCACAGCAATGACACAGCTATTGAATATTAACTTCATAAAACCACTTTACTGTCTGGTCTGTCTTCGCTACTGCTGTGTCTGCTTTGTGACTCTGTCTTAAGTCTTACTGGTGTTACATGGTTTCGAGGTATGTGGACTCTACCTCTGTCCCTCTTTCAGTCCTTTTTGGTATGATGTTTGGCGCATGTTTAGTGTTCGTCTATTTTCATTGAGACTCTGCTGCCCTTTGGTCCTTGTTTTTCCTCATACTTGTGTTTTTGTCTTATGAAATGTGGCTTTAAGGACAATAACCATGTAAACTGACTTCCTCCAAGACCTGTTTGCATATTTATAACTTCTCCTAAAGCCTGAATGTCCGTGTCCTCTGCTGGTCCCTGCTTACATGAATCCAGGTGTTTCCTTTTAAGTATATTCAAAGGAATTCAATGTATTGCATTGATCCCAAATGGACAATAAGTACATGGTGAAATCAATACCACTGATAGTGACACTTACATCACCGTGGTAACAGCTGTACTTTACTGTGAACTATCTTCAGAGCTCTCACTCCTTACCAGTCCTGATTTATTGCGCATGGCGATAATAGCAGTCAACAGTGTTGCATACACACAAAGACTCTAGCTGAGGAGGCAGGAAACGCACCAAACCAACTGAACTTACCACACGTTTCCAATGTACCAAAGCAGGAAAGTGTGCCACACCCTATTTTGGAACACTCAGAGTAGATGTAGATCCTGGCCTCAAGGGGCTAAATGTGCTCGAGTGTGGTAGCATGGCCCTGGTGCGAGGGTATCACAAGAGAAACATCTATCTGCTGTTTGATTTATGGCACAACAGACCCATTTCCTTTCCACAGGAGGGGACCCTCTCAGGCTTTTATGGTGGGTTCTAACTCCTCGCTCCGGCCCCTGTCACTACAGTGTGCTACAGGCTGCCAACTGTCTGCTATAAAATCACCATCAGCACCGGGCAACCTTCAGCACTGAGTGTGGCTGCTCTGGAGAGATGATTGTTCTGTCTTTGATGAGTGAAGGCGCCTCATCTCACACCTCCCTTTTAAAAACTTCCAGACAATCACTTAGATCCCAGGAATGAGGATATTAGCCTGTCAGCAGGGTGTCAGGTTTAGCACAATAGGGGTGTTTGGCTGGAGTGGATATATTGGGAATGTCAAAGGGTCGGGGAGAAGCAAGTCACATGCTATTAGGCTCATGCTGGTTAACTTCACCAGGGGAGTAGAGCAGAGGCAGACCTGTTTTTGTGGCTTGAAAGCATGTTAATGTTCTCACCTATCTACAAGAAAACAAGTTAGGATGTGAAACCACATGCTGTGTCTGTGCTGCTTATTTACACTCCAGCTCTGCTTTTCCCCCTAAAAGGCCTTGGCTGCTGCACAAACGAAGCTTTGACACAAAACTAATTACTCCTCCACCTGATTATACAGGACGATTGCAGTGAAAGCTTTTATTTTCTTTCTTTAATTTCATTGTATCCCAAAGGCAAATGAGACACGTCTTAATGGAGCTGCCGTGGTTGGGATCGGAGTTTGGAAGACTCCGACTCCTACCACATCTGTCACTCATGATCTCCGGCATGAATGTTAAACGGCTACGTGGTTCTCCCACTCTTTAAAACGTTGTCTTCCGTCTCCCACGCCTCCGTCTGTCTCCCAGTTCCGTCGGTGGCAAGCAACCCATCACTTTGACTGACGGCTCCAATCACTCCGCAGTGTTTGCTCGGCAAGTTCAAAAATGTGACTGACACCGAGCTCATTGGATAAAGGGTGTGTGGGGGGCAGTCAGGAAAGGAGGGAACGGGGCGAGAAATTAAACAGAAAACAAAATCCTCTCCGCATGACAGCTCCCCCCTCCCACTGACATCTTTAACCCCTCCCACCCCCACTTTTCCCACTTCCTTTCTTCTGCTGTCCTTGTCCATCATCTTCCCCTTTCCTGTCATCCCATTTTCTTTGGATGAAAAAAAAAATCTGTTGTGATAGCTGATGGCCAAGGGTGTGTCAAACCAAACATAATCCTTCAGAGTTTTATCAGTGAACTGCCTCGTCTCCTCTAGTCTCCCATGCTGCTGATTAACTCTGCCAACCAGTGCTGGCCTCGGTCACAGGAGGATTGGAGCCGACCGCAGATTTATTAATGTGTGATTATTTTCTACCTTATTAAATAACTTGAAGTGAATGAAACCAAAGTGCTAGTTAGACCAGGGAGAGGTTTGTGGACCAACACTTGGTATTCAGGGAGCATCCACTGAAGTTGGGCAACAATGGGATGTGACTCAACATCTCGTGTTAGTCTTTGTGTATAGACTTCGTGTCTATCTTTTTTATTAACAATTCTTTTCAGTGCCAGGTAGAAAAGATTCCAGCTCTTATTAATCTGACAGAAGGATGGATGGAGCTCAAGACTTGGTTGATATAAAAGCCAGCCCCAATGTTTATTAGTTGTGGATAAAAAGAGAAGATTGTTTTACAAATGTTAGCAAGCACCAGAATTTTTATCTAAAATCGTGCTTGGTCCTTGGACGCCTGTGTACAGAACTCAGGCCCTGTTGATACAACTACATATCCAGAGCTGCAGCAATGATTCCATCTTGGGTTCCAACAAGGAAGGAAAGGAAGGAAATCAAACTCCTTGTCATTGTGTCATTGTGATTCACACCGCTGCACACAAACAAGTGTGACCTCTGTATTTAACCCATCACCAAAGTGAACAGTGGGCAGTTGTGAGTGGGGACAGTGGACCTCAGTGGTAACTTTGGGGTTTCGAACTGGGGACCTTGCAGGCCCAAGTCCGCTTCTTTAACCACTAGGCTACCAACTGCCCCAACAAAGACAGAGGGTAACTCAGGAAATGAGTAAATGACATGCAATAACAACAGTGGTGTAAACCGTGCTACTTCTGATTTTACTAAAGAAGCTAATTTGGGAGTTGGCTAGTGCTGAATCTTTAGTGTTGAATTTCTTGTTTGTTTACGGTGTGTAAGGTTCATGTTAACCAGCTTTTTTTCTGTTTTTCTGAACTTCTGCTAGAGTGAATAACTCAGAGCCTGGTTGACACAGTGCCCCATACTGGCCTGGTATATGTACGACAGGGAGTGAAGGCTTTGCTTAAAAGTTGAAAATGCTCTTTATTTATAGGTATCTGGAGTGAGGGATAGTGGTGGCCTAGTGGTTCAGGAACTGTGCTTGGTTCCTGAGGGTTTCAGGTTCAAATTCACCAACTGCCACCACTCAGGTGGCACCATGGCCAAACACTGCTCCACAGGCACTCCAAGCTGTTGGAGGAGTTTCCTTTCCTTTCTTTTGTGTTTTATTGTGTTGTTGAAAATCTTTGCAGGCCTGTAGTTCCACACATCCTTTAGTCAAACTGGTGAAGTTGTCTCGAACTTCCTGTTGTGAGAAGTAATCAGTAATTGTAATCTAGTAATTGTTTAAGTGGCTGAACTAATCCGAATCAGACCTTTAAGTCTTCAGATCTGTGAAGATTCTCATACGACCAAGTCATTCAGTCATTCATCTTTATCCTCTTACGCGATACCAGGTCTCAGAGGCAGCAGTCTCCACGACTGCCACCGGGGGCCAAATCACACTGTAGAAGTTATGTGGGGTGGAAATCAGTCCAAAACACTTTTGAGTGACAACAAAACAACATTTGAGTGACACAGTTCATCTCCTCTGACGTATGAACCAAAACTTGTCTTGTGTTGACGTTCACAGCCGCAGCTGTCTGCTGTTCAGACACTTGGACAAAAAAAAAAACAACTAAACACTCCAAACATTTACTTCCTAGCAACTGCACACAGCCACTCTTCGACTTCGTCACCTGAGAGAAACTGCATTGAGTGGAGTGATTTTTCTTTTCCAACCCACTGGCACTTTTCTTTCATGTGAAGCAAAGTAAGATTAATACACGTCTGCGTCTCAATGAAAGATTTAGTGCGGCCACAGAAAGGAGACAATGGCAGCTGCTGCAATAACCGCCCAACAATCTCAAACAGGCGTTGACAGTTATGACAGCATGTGAACTGCCTCTGTAATTTACCTGCTGCAAATCAATTATCACTATTAAAAATGTTTTTGTACTATGTGTACATAATAACCGATCACAACCGACCGTGCTTTTTTGTTAAGTCTCACGACAAGACGCCAGGCTACCTCATCAAAGGGAGCGACGCCTTGAAGTGACACGATGACAAAAACAGGCGGTGAGAAAGTCGAGGCGAGGAATTAAGCAGATGATTTACACCGGAAAGGCTTGCCTTCAATAATGGCGTGGCCTGAGGGATGACTTATCCAGTAAGTCAGAAACAGAGGGAGAGACAGTAGAGGCTGCAGACCTCGTCATTGTCTAAAGCCTTTAACCACCAATGTCAGAATCCTCATCAGATGAAGAGGATAATCCAGCCAAACCTTCGTTCAGGACTCGGTATAAAAGAGGGTGAGTCTGAGAAAACAGTCTTCCACCCAACAGGGGCTAACGCGCCCTTCCTTTTCCCTTCAGGTCAAACGAGCAGTAAATCTCACAGCAAAATAACCTTCTTTCAGTCGTCGTACGGTTGGTTTATGACAGCGTACAAAGATAAATCACGTCCTCTGAGCTCTCATAAAGGAGGAATAGGGAAAGTGTAGACACAATAAAGGGAGTGAATACAAAGGTGGAGGAAGGTGGAGGCAGCAAAAAAAATATGATGTTTTTATTTGTGCCGTGATGCGAGGAAATGGCAGGATAGTGTAAGAACTGAGAATCTATCGGAAATGGACGTGCGGATATTTGACAAGTGCCGTCGTCCCACAAACACATTCACATAAAATAAACTTATTTACGACCACGGATGAATGGAATTCATGTAACCTTCAATGTGATATTGTGAGTTGAACTCCTTTCTTGTATACGTGTGTATTCAGGTGTGTGTGCATGTGTGTGTGTGTTTACTAAAGCAGAAAAGCCAATGTGTATTTTTTTGTATTTGCAGTAGAATGTGATTTATGTTGTGGATCTTTGATCTTCTAAAGAGCTTTGGGAGTGTACGGCACAATAATTCTGTCTGAACTCACAGTTTAAATAAATGACGTGTTGTGGCCGGTGGGTACAATATATAGATGATGACACAGAGGCTGGACACACACACAGGTGGAGAAAAACAACTGTACGACTGTACTTGAAAATAATATTACTTTAAAAGTAACAAGTAGTTGAAAATGTTTATTAGGCAGAAAATTAGTAAGAAGGACAGTTGTGAGACCAGCCATGATGGATGGATTAGAGACACTGGGAATAAACAGGAGACAGGAGACAGAGCTGGAGGTGAAGATGCTTCCTGCTGCCACCTTCAGGTCAGTCGACAGAGGGAGACTGTAAGCTAGGCCTGCAAACAAAGCTGAGAAAAAAAGAACAGGAGTTACATCAGAGCAGTGGAGAGGTGGAGAATAGAGAGTCAGCTAAGGTGGAGGGACGGTGGAGAAACCAGCCATGATGGATGGATTAGAGACACTGGGAATAGACAGGAGACAGAGTTGGAGGTGGAGGAGTTAATGATGCTGAGATTCTCTTTGGGGGTGAGTAGGATGGACAGGATCAGGAACAAGGTGATTAGAGGGAAAAAGAGAGGTTTGGAGAAAAAGCTCGAGAAGCCAGATTACGATGGTTTGGACATGTTCAGAGGAGGGACAGTGGATGCATTGGTAGAAGAATGATCCTAGAGATGGAGCTACCAGGTAAGAGACGAAGTGGAAGGCCAAAGAGGAGATTTATAGATGTGGTGAGGGAGGACATGGAGGTGGTTGGAGTTAGAGTTGAGGATACAGAGGACAGGGGTAGATGGAACTTCTTGATTCGCTGCGGCAACCCCTGAAAACGGGGTTAGCCAAAAGGAGAAGAAGATTTGTGAAGAACCAATGTGTTTATTCAGCTTCTTTGGATCATCCAAAACATTCATTAATTCTGTGTTATATCAGTTTGTCCTAGAACAGCCCCAACATACAGTGATGTCATTTAGTTGTCAGTAATGATGATAATTCAGGGCATGGAGAAGTGGAAATGATGCGACTCTCTGTACTTCTATATTGTTAAAAAAACACTGTTTACCATCATCAGTATCATTGTTGTTTTTAGCCACTGCATTTCCCAACAATGTATGTCAAGGAGTTGGAGTCAAAGATGGAGCGTGTGCTGACGTCACAGCCCCAGCTGCCGTTCTCCTGCTTGTCAGAACCTTCTGTTCTCACATACCATCCTGTCCTCAATGACAGCTCTGTCTGTCATTCCACACAAAGGCCAAACAGAAGCAGAGTCTTAATTTTCTCCTGACAACCGCTCATTTGGTTTGTTGTGAATATAAATCATCACAGAAGAGTGTGATCACCACAGCACTGTAGAGATCACACATTTATAGCCCCAACACATGTTTCCAATGTGTCAATAAAGCTATAATAAAATATACATCATAACTATTATTAAATATATGTGTGTGTGTGTGTGTGTATATGTATACGTGTGTATATATATATACATATGCAACTTCACTATTACGGGACAAATAAAGGTTTTTCTTATCATAACATTTAAAGTATAAAAGTATTGCCCATTTATATATATATATATACAATATATATATATATATATGCATACAGTGAAATTCCCAAACAGTTTCTTGTGTGTACATATATGTACATATATTTACACATATATTTGTATATGTATAAATATATGTACTTATAAATATATATACATATATACAGCATAGAGTGAAATTCGCAAACATTTTCTTGTGCGAGTTAAAAATACATATACAGTATGTACATATATATACATATATTTGTGGAGGCAGCAACTCCACAGCTGCCACTGTATCGTCCTTTTCTGCAGGAGGTGAGCCCACTGGAATACAGTACATACAATATATATTTATATATGTACATATATACACACACATATAGACATGCAGTGTAATTCCCAGACCTCTCCTTGTGTGACTTGTTCTTAACTGCCTTGACATTTGAAGACCATTGTTTGCCCAATAAAAAAATGTGTTTAAAGACAGCGTCTTTGTCTGCGACTTAATTATGGTCTTAACTAGTGACAACAGCAGCAGTCGGACCTCAGGCACTTTTCCATGATTGGATCTTACGTGATTTCTTCCATGTGCGGAGAATAATTGGGGGGGAGTTCAGTGAATGAAGTCAGGAGAAATATCAAAATGATGCTGCTGTTATTAAAGTAATAAGCAGGGGTGCAGCAGTCTACGGCTGTTTACAAGCACATACACTACAGTACAGTACAGTACAGTACAGGCTCCGTCAACTCACAGCCCTCAATGTCAGTGGCCTTTAGTTCTGTGCAGTCATGTGAGGTGAATATTCCTGTAATGTTGATTTATATCAGGAGGTTCAGTGACACTCATTCAACTGAACCTGTGTCTCCACATTGATGACATGTCTGTGCTGCGACTCCTCCAGGGTGGAATTAATACAGGACGGTGGTTGAATGTCTGTTACTTTGACGTTATAACTGTTTAACTGTATGAAACACTGGTTTGAAAACAACAGGTGGTTCAACTAGCAACAAAGAAGATGAGGACATTAAAATGACCAGCATTAGCGGGCCCTTTAATGTCAGTGTACGAGAACAACAAAATAGCTTACCCGTGTCCGTCACTAGAGTTTGAACGACTAGAGCAGGCATGGGCAAACTAAGGCCCGGGGGCCAGATGCGGCCCATTGAGTTTTTCAATGCGGCCCGCCAACCTCGTCCAAATTAAATAATTTCTTTATATTATCATTATACTTCTGCCTTCCCCCTTCAATAATACAAACGCTCCATCTTTCTGCCGGGGACTCAGCCAATTTTTGGACCAATTGTGGCCCTCGAGGCAAAAAGTTTGCCCACGTCTGGACTAGAGTGTAATGAGTTGATGAAAATCAACACTTACAAAACAAATAAACATAGAGCCAAAGCCTGAAGATATCCCAACATTTTCTTTTTTAAATTAAGTGAATATCTTTACTTACAATTTCAATCATGTTCTCTGGTTTGGTTGTTCTGGTGTGATTCCTTGTTTGCCAAAGTTTTGCAATTATCATCTCCACAGCAACTATATTATATTATTATATATATATTATTATACTAGTTTATTTTACGTTGGTATTCATACAGTAACCTTAAACACCAGCTTTAACATCAAATCATTAACTAATATAATTTGAGGGAAATATTTCTGGGTAGATGTTGTAAAGCTAGGCTAATCTTTAGCTTCATAAGACTTCTACCTTGCTGTAAAAGTACCAGCTTTACAGTATTTACATGTTGTTCCTTTGTAAAGAGTAAACATTATCAGTTCTTATCCTGTTGTTGCACATTTGGTCTCATGTTGCTTTGCTTATGCATTTATATTTTGAGCATAGTAAAAGGTGTAGTGCAGCAGTATTAGCCTTGACAGATAAAAAAGAAAATCTATTTACAGTAAAACAAGAATTATATTTTTGAACTACCTATTAAGGTTAAGAGGAAGAAGCACATCAACACTCATTTATTTCCTTTCAGACTTATGTCAGTGGTGTCTGGTGTCACTTCCTGTTTCACTTAGTCCATTAGTTACGCTGTGATACCACACACAAACCTGTGCTCACATAAATCCACATCCCGAGCAGGGAAGGGTTAATACTCACACGTACATGTATACAGCCGCATTTCCTCCTGTCTTTCACTTCCCTCTCAGCCGAAAGACAGACGGTTTGTAGGAGAGAGAACTCCTCCCTGCGGGACTTTTGAGATGAACGACCTTGGCCCGCCATGGACTCGGCTTTAATAGCAGCTCGCACAAACACTGTAAATTTACAGCTGGGAACCGCTCACTGAAAAGAACTTTAAATTTGCCAAAGCCATAAGTCCAGTCAGCAGTCTCTGAGTCTATCGGGTCTCCAGGATGTCTCCATCCTGGTCTTTCACTGTGCCTAACTAGGTCTGTCTGACAGAAGTTAATCTGTAGGACTCTACTCTGAGGTGACCACCTGTACCTGTCTGTCCTGGACATTATTTAAGCGAAGTAGACACGTGTGTTGGACAATACTACTGAATGAGGTGATTAGTGGGACAACACAGACAGGAAGGTTTGGAGAAAAAGCTAGAGAAGACAGATTGAGATGGTTTGGACATGTACAGAGGAGGGACAGGGGATACATTGGTAGAAGAATGATCCTAGAGATGGAGCTACCAGGTAGGAGACAAAGAGGAGACAGATGGATGTCTGACATCTACAGGTGCAGAACATTGGATTTCATTAGATGTTCATGAACATTATCAAGGTTCTGCTACCTCTGGTTCTGAGGCAGACTTGTCACACTAGGGATCCTGTGTTTTATTGGTCTGCCTGCGGTCCAGAGTCATCTGTCAAACAAATGTGTAACAAGTATTGTAATTGCTGACCATTAAGTAGCTGTAGACCTTTGTACTGCACAAACTGGTTTAAAAGAATTTACAAACTGACACAAATAGCATACTCATTACCACTACTAACAAAATGTGAAGGAAAAACAACAGTATATCCCAGAATCTAGGTTTCTGGGTTCGTTTTTTTTTATTATTGTGTGTTTTCATGCTGAATGTTTAAGTTCGTCAGGATTTTTGTCGAGGTAAAAAACCTGTAGTTTGATGTTAAGGTTTTGTTCGTACTTAACCACAGTCTCTATGTTTTTCTGCTGTTACACAACATGTGAATATTTTCCCTTATATACATTTATTTTAAATACACATAAACTCAAAGACAGACTTTCACATCGGAGTTAACCCTCTCATGAACCACAAACCCTCGATTTCTTCTCCACAGAACCTGGTTCCACGGTGAGTTCCATGTGTTAAAGGAGTTTCTCTGTCTTTTCCTTGACACTGGCAGCTGCAGGCACTCAGCACTGACTCCCAACACGGAGCTTTGAAATAGCAATCAATGCCTTTATACTGCAGGGAGGGCTCGTAAAAGTGTCGTTGGGAGGAATATATGATGTCGTATTTCACGCTCCCCTCCCTATTTTTAAACGCTGAGTTATGGCTGCAGAAATGTGTACCCATTAAAGGTGATATGATGTATTTTCTGCCTTGTTCAGAAACTCATTCATCAACGTGGACCAAAAAGAAAACCGCACTTACTCTTTCAGCCCCGCTCCTTCCTCTGCCATTTCTCCTCACCCTTCTCGCCACCTCACCCTGTTCTCGTACACCGTCCTGAGTAATTTACGATACACCGGCAGTGCAACCTTCTGGCAGGCGCTACCAAGGCTGCTTGGTCTCGCTGCCTCTCTTCTGGCAACAAAAATAACTTTAGAAAGGCCAGAACTTGGCCAAGTATCAGAACAAAGCAGAGCCGGACGCAGACTGCAGACCAGGAACTTTTGGTAGCAGAACTAAAAACTCGATCAACCCTCTACAGGAACTCTGCAATAAAAATAGCTTTCTTTGATAGATTTCTGGAAGAAAAAAAAATATCAGGTTCTTCTTGAAGTCTGGATTGGAAGTTCTCACATTTTTATTAGCATCTCACACAGGTATTTTATGACATGTCATAATGTGAAATGGATGGAGTTGACCAACGTGTTTTACTGACTGGATTCTTGGCCATCTTAGATGAACTGCCAAGTAATTAATCAAACTATTTAATAGGATGGGATGGAAAATCATGGAGGAGAATAGAAATTGCTGTGTCATTTGTGTGGTTCAGAATTGGACTAAGTTATTTATTCAGTTATGGATGGATAACTAGATAGATGGATGGATGGATGGATAACTAGATAGATAGATAGATAGATAGATAGAACTTTATCCTTCAGCAAATTCTTCATCATTATCCTCTTATCTGTTACCAGGTCTCAGGAACAGTAAACTCCACGACTGCTACCCAAAGTACGCTGCACCATACTGTGAAACTTCCTATGGGTGGAGGTTATGGAGTTTATGTGGGTGGGAATGGTGCTATGGTCAGAGCACCTCAG
Organism: Paraplagusia blochii; assembly: GCA_016785265.1. Lineage (NCBI taxonomy): Eukaryota > Metazoa > Chordata > Actinopteri > Pleuronectiformes > Cynoglossidae > Paraplagusia > Paraplagusia blochii. The sequence goes on along the minus strand of JAFBJS010002158.1, from coordinate 182,375 downwards.
TGGCAACCTGGCAGCTGGTGGATTAGAACCTCTTAGACTTCCAGATCCAAGTGCACTTCCTTAACCATGAGGCCCCCACTGCCTCTGTTTTAAGTATTTTCCTAAATATAAAATCTTCCTACCCTGAGTGCACACACTGATATAATTTTCTGCTTCCCAACTTAATACTTGTGGACTTATTCTTGGGGATATTTTTCAGGATATTAAGGAAAGTAGTCGTGAAACTTTCTTAGATGAGATATTATTGGTGTTTTATACCGAACAATATGCGCTATCACCTCTAAAACAGAGGGTAGGAAGATTTTATGGGTAGGAAAAAAATTCTGAACACTGCATTGGACTGAGTATTCAACCAAAACTGTAGATGACTCAAACAAAATAGAAGCCCCAATGGAAACGTCGATTGTACCTGTTCCTGGTCAGAACTCTTATTCCTCGATTTCCTGCAGCTCCAACTGTTGGACTCTAAACAGAATCACAGTTCTGTGCTGTAAGGAACCCAGAGTGACTTTGACTGTAGCGAACAATTTATGTCATTTCACACTGAAGCTGCTTTTTTTTTTTGACCTCCTTTGAAATTCACACTCACGGCTCACATTTCGACCTTTGAGATTTACGTTAAATCCACTCTGGGCTGAACTGCTTAACAGATGTTTCCTTGCCTTCATTTTTAAAGGTCAGTTAAAATCAGTGACGGTTAAAATGTGCATCAATGAAAATGCTGGTTGCGTTAAATACACTAAGAGGAAGAAATAAACAGAATAAATTTCTAATAATGTAAAAAAAAAAAAAAAGAGTCAGCTCAGAGAAGTGCTGAAAGTTCAATTGCATCATTGAGTTTCTGAGAAGTGACATTTTTCTTGTTAACAATAAAACCCTGAACCTTAGTTTAAGGATTTATGTGAAACATCGGTGAATAATAATGAAACATGTTCTCTGAGTACATTCACTTCTGGCCGTTGATTTCATAGTAATTTCCTCATTTCTTTTAACTGGGGCCAAGTGTAAACAAACCTAAGGCCAAAATGCTCCTCATGTGACAGTGAAACTAACCTGTTAATAAACAAAAAACACCAGAAGATACCAGAAAATGTAAATTCATGTTTAAACTGTAGCAAATTTTTTTTTGGAAATTCACTGTATCTGGGTGGATGCTGTGTCCTAATAATTAAAGTAGTGGTCTGCTAGGGTTCAGGTTCAAATCCACCAACTGCTACCTGGTAATGGAGTCGATGAAGATGGATGAATGCTATGTATCCGCTCTTTATTGTGTTGTTGACAATCTTTACAGGCCTGCAGTTTGACACATGCTTTATTAAAACTAGTTTTTCTAGCTAGTAATTGCTTGTAATTGTTTCCTGGACTCAAGCAATGCCGATCGTCCAGACACTGTCATATCCCATCTTGAGAAGATTCCCATCCATCCAAGTTATTCATACTATGCACCATTCATACTATGCATACTAGTATACTATACACCATACTATGAGTCTTCATAGTGTTGGGCCCAGTGGAGGTTATGTGGGTCTGGACAGTGCCATGCTCAGTGGCAACATGGCAACTGGTGGATTCGAGCTTGAAACCTCACCGACCAAAGACCAGTTTCCCAACCGCTTGGCCACCACTTTGACGAAATTGATATGAGTAAAATCAGAAAATATTGTAAAAATATTGCAAAAGATAAAGGTTATTTCAGGGGGAAAAAAGTTGAGTTAGTTTAAGTAGAAATGAGTTTACAAATAAGAAACTGAAGAAACAGCAAATCGATTGGACTTATCTGGAGTTTTCATAACTGAAATTCATAAGGCAACTGTTGCATTACCATTTTCTTTCTCTGTCGATGTGTGTGTGCGTGTGTGTGCAATGAGAGAGAGAGGATTAATCTCCTGAGCTGAGGCAGTAGCTAAGGTCAGCAGGGGAAATATTTCATAAGTGTCACTTTGGGCTGCAGAGTTTGAAATGAGAAAGTGTTGCTGCATAACAAACAGCCGAGTGTGACTTTGGGTTCGTTCACGTGGAGCCCAGAAAAGGGAGGTTCTGAGAGGGAGTTAGTGGAGGAGATGGAGGAGATGGAGTGTTTGGGGGCCAGAAGAGGGCGGAGCGGGTGATGTATCGCCATACTTCACTTTCATGTATTCATCTGATCTGCTGAATAAGTGCAGCGAGAAGCCTGGTGCTTTGTCAAGGCAGGGGCCCAGCTGAGACAAATACTGTAGTGGAAGCGCCGCGTATCTGTGACTGGAATATATTTGCCTGTACTGCTGTAGAACTCGTAAAATGTAATTAATAACATTTTTTTTTAAATCCATATTTCACTATTATTAATAACCATGATATAATAAAAATAATCTGGCTTTTGATCTGTGTAATGTATAAATATTGAGATTCATGCGTGAACTGCCTTTATTTATGTTTTAAGGAAGGATGAGATTAAAAATGCCATAATATTTCAAAGCAGGGGCAGAATGACGCCCACTAATGGACAACACAGTCCATACCCATGTTATTATTCGCTAACTTTACAGTAAAACTTTTTTTCACAAATCACCTCAGGCTTATAATACCATCTCAACAACTTGCACTTGCCAGTTCTTCAACTTGGCCAACAGTCTGACCGACACAGTTGTCAGATGGATTGTGAATAGTTGCTGACTGAATATTACTGTATTACTGCAGTACTGTCTGAAAATAACACTAATTCACTATTAGAAATGTTCATACAGAATTATTACATCATGTTGTTATGGAGTTACTTCTTCAAAATGATCATTCTTGACATTTTTCATTTGACATTTGTTTTTAAAATTTTTAGGAATGTTGACTAACAATGATCATGATAGTCAGTTAATCGTGATTAGTTGTTAGTTATAATACCGACAAATCCTTGTTGGATTTAAGTGAAAGGACATATATATATATATATATATGTATATATATATATAAGTAGCATAATTTATACTGCTGCAACCTGGAAATTAATGCAAACATTAAAGAGATGATGATGAACGAGTTATTTGATGTTTGATGTCTTAAGCCATAGAGACAGTTTTTTTTTTAGCTGTTCTTTGACGTAGACATTCTTTTAATTGAGCAATGCCGTCATTGTCGTCGCTTAGAGCTGTGGCAGCAGACAAGACTCGGACTCGCAGCTGTCTAGGATGATTGACAGGTACTGCTAAGGCTAATCTGCTCCGCCCCTCACCATCATCGCCAGATTTGCTTTGACATGGACGTGGAGCCGCTGAGGTCTCCAGTTCTACCCGCGCCTGACAGGCCCTGACTGCGGTTGCAGTCATTAGTGTTGTTTTGAGAAGCTTCATACAAGAATTTTCTCTTTGAGCTGGTGTTTTGATGTCAACTATGTACAATTGCCTCGTTCAGACTGACTAGTGGAAGGTATGCAAATATGCACAGGTATGCAAATACCTCCCACTGATGGCTGTTACAGTGAGGTTAACATTTATGCAAAAGAAAGAGAAAGAAAAGACTCAACCTGACTTGCGTGAGATGTTGGCGAATAAAGAAAGGAAGAAAAGAGTGGAGCTAAAAAAGGAAAAATCTGCAAGTTTCGGCAAAAACAGAGATGAGTGTGTAAGGGAGTGGCTTTAGAGTAGTTGATCTATCAGGAAAAAATGATTTATGGAGGAAAGGTCTGCAGATTGTAAAGGAAAGGTTGGTCTGTATGATAGGAAAGAATGAAGGTTTAGCCCACAGAACAAGGAAGGGACAGAGAGTTATGAAATCATAGAGTTGTAAGAAATAGAACCTGAAGATCCATCCTGGAATATTTCATTCAATAAACAATAGGTGCCATTGTCATGAAGACCAATACTCACAGCCTATGCAGAAGTGTTTTGTGTCTCCAGTTAAAAGATATCCGAAAGTGAGGAACTATCATAATGCGAAAGGAAAGCACGAGAGATAGAGAGTGTGTGTGGTCAGAAGGACTGATGGGTTCTGGCAAAGCATTATTTTTGCAAATAACACTAGCATCAGTTTGAGGAACGTTAGATTGGATGCAAGTTGTTTTTGGAGAAGTTCCAACACCTGTCCTTTTATTGCATGTAACACATTGGTTCCGTTGATGTACCCTGACAGCCAATGTCCTCAGGAGGAATGTTCGTCCACTGTAAGACACTCAGAGTATTTCAGAGGAGATATGAGGCCTCAGTGTCAGCTCCCAGCAGTGTCCTCAGGACAAAGAGTGGATAATAAAGACGCCGAGGGAGTGACTCCGACTGTGGGTGGAGGAAACAGCTCCGACTTTAACAAGCGTGAGGAATGTACTCTGGAGATTTTCTCTTTGCGGCCCGTTGTTGTCCCTTCAACCAGACCTGTCACAGGTCCAGCTGGTGAATACCTTGACTGTGCCTCTCCTCCCTCCCCTATGTTTTCAGACTGATGGAAAAGAAAACATCTTTTGATGTCAACTGAGATTTCACACAACAATGCAGGACGATCTGATTTGAGTCAGACACTGTCTGGCAGTTGGGTCCATTCTTCCCTCATCTCCCTCTCTCCCCTGCTCTCCCTCTCTCCGTGCTCTTGATAACTTCGGAGCCCGGAGGACAATAGCAGCTTTTGTTTCCCCAGTGCGGAAAGATCTTGAGGGCTGTGGCACGGGTGTGGGCGGTGTGCATCCTACGTGCCGATCTGCAAATGCGGAGAAGGAGAATAACGAGGTGGAATCTTACTTAGGGGGAGATTCGGAAATAAAAGTGCCAATCTGCGACGCGGCGGTGAAGCAGCTGTTATCGCAGTGCGATTACAAAGCAGACAGATAGACGACAGGTAGGCAAAGAGGATAAGAGTGTTAGCTCGTGAGACGTGATGAGCTGACAAGAGAAACAATCTCCCTCTGAAACCGAGGCGATAAGGTTGTCAGCCAGAGTCCTGACTCTGACACAGACACACCACTGACACAGATACAGCGCTCTAGCTAGCACTCACTTATTGGATACTGTAAAATAACGACACACGCTCACAACCTTTTTACCAAGGTTTCAGACAATACGACAGACACGGGCAGGAATAGACACAAACTTTTAAGGTTGTCCCACAGTATACCATTAACACCAAGATTACTAGAAATAAAGTTTAATGGGTCGGCAGTGGTGGCCTTGTGGTTAAGGGAGCGAACTTGGGTCCACAAGGCTTCAGGTTTGAATCCATCAGCTGCCACACTGAGCAAAGCACCGTCCCGACCCACATAACTTCTCAACACCCACAGGAAGGCTCACAAAATGGTGGCACCAGCTGTCCTTGTGACCCCGCAACGGACAAGCAGAAGAAGATGAATGAATTTGAGCAAAAAAGTAAATATAATCCAAAAACCTTCTGAGATATAAATAAAATAGTAAACACAACTAAGACAGTCTGGATTCTGACAAACAACTACAAAAAGGACAGAATAACCTACATTTAAGGACAAAGTAAAACAAAACTGCAACGGGTTTCTTCCTTAGAAACAGACAGCAAGGTCCTGGGTTCGATTCCCAGATTGGTGCTAACACAGATAAACAGAAGTCACAAGAATTTCCCCACAATTTGGAACATTATAGAATAATTTCCTTTTCTTTAGAGTTACAGACTATAGAAGATTGTTAGATGCTACAAAATCTGTCAAAGACAAAGTCAACTTTTATTGTGGTCCACCATATGTCCTGGACAAATGGCACAAGGAGATTATAGTCGTCTCGGTGCAAAAGGCAAATAAAAAAATCACTACAGATAAATGTGCAAATCTGTTAATATGAGTCAACTTTACTTTTCCAATGGAAAAGTTGTAATATGAATGTAGTTGAATATAAAGCGTGTCCATGTTTTTGGTCATGGCTGATCTGTTTGTTTGTGTGCAGGAATGATTTTGTCGTCTCTGCTAAACTGTGAATGGATTAGTGTGTTTACGTAGAAGACAGACAAACGCGGAGGCAGCCACACAAAGATAAACGAGGAAGTGTGTGAATACATTCGGTGAAACTGTGCGGATATTGTTTGTGGACCTTTCAGCTCAACTAAATCCTTGTTTCAACATTCTGTCCTGGCTGGAATGTTGCCTGCGAGCCTCTTTTTAAGTGTTTGCTTCTAAATGCCATCTCTGCTACACCCCATGAAACTGTCTTAATCCACTTTTTTTTTTCTCTGTCGGTTTTATTACTGCTGGAGAGCACACTGGGGGTAAGAGCAGAGCCCCAGCCTCAGGCCTCTATTCCCATTCCACACACCCCATAAGTCAGTCACAGATAATTAAATAGGAGTTATTTACACTCGTTTTCCCCTCCTCTGCCTTCACTGGCGCTTTTATCATTCCTCTCTTTCTTTTTTCGTACAGTACAGCACGCAGCCAGGCCCTTGTCAGAGTCTGGCTGACACCATGTGAAGGTCTGTTGACGTGTATAATAAGGAGAAAAGGAAAATTGAGACTCTCACATGGGCTCAAATCAATGTCAGCCCCTCATTAAACAATCAGATCTCCGCCGCAGTAATCCCCTGCCACAAAATGCCTCAACACTTCCAAACATGGAGCAAGAAGACAAACGAGCAGATGAGGATTTGCTGGAGCCAGGTTTGAAGTACTCAGCTGCCTGGTGTCAGCGTTATATATTTACCCTGGAGTCAGTCAAACAGCAGCTTTTCAACACAAGGATGAATTAGGCCCCGCCGCAGAGCTATGGCGTCTATTACAGGCCTCGGCAGCTCTATAAATCACTGGATCACAGGGGCATGTGGGGTCTGCTCCTCCTCACTCCTACTCCTCCTGCTCCTCCTCCTCCAGACCCCGTCAGCCCCATTCTAGGGGTTTTGTTTGGCTTCTGTTTCAGTCGAGCCCACCGCTTTGATACGACCACGGAGCGGCGCGGAAATGCCCCCGAGGGCCGCGTGGGACCTGGGCATGCTGAGAAGTCCCTTCAGCGGCAGAGCCGTCCCCTTAAAATACCCACAACAGGAAACAGCCATCAGTCATCAACACGCCAAAACAGCTGTTACCAGCCGACATCAAGGGGACACATGAAAGGAGCTGCTCCCTGTTGTTTGAGCCCTCCCTTGTTTCATTCTCTCGCTGCCTTTGTCTGGCTTTTCCCACTGCCCTCCTCTTTGGTCTCCCTTTTAAACAGTCCCTCTTCCGTATGCAGCCCCACCCACTCACGCTGCAGTCACTTACCAACTCTGCTTTTCCAACATGAGGGACTGGGATCAACAAGAGTGCTGACAAAAAGATATGCATCCCAGAAGTTTGCCTTTTTACCTTTGTAGCTCTCAGCAGAGTTCCTGACGCTGTTGGATTCTTGAAGGAATATCACGTTACTTCCTCACTATGAGGAAATAAGTTTGTTACAGAACAACGACACACTGTAGTGTAGTCAAAGTTGGAATGTTTACCAAGACTCTTCAGGCCATGCTTCTCAGATAAAACTCTTGTATTTCAACGCTTTGTTGATCTTTTCTCGTGGACTTTCTGATGACTTTAGTGATTTTCTATGTGATTAAATGTAGGTCATGGCCTTATAACAATAGAGTAACACCTCACCTGTCTAGGTCTCAACCTGTCTTACTAAGTACCAGGTCTTGGGTCCTCTTACTCTCCACATGTACGCAATTTGTTTTGGGCCAAAGATCTGATCTTAAGAGAAGAAATTCCTTGGTGAATGTCTTTCCAATTATACACTGGACCAAGACTTAAATTTACACTGGACCAAGACTGAATTTTTTGACTATTCACGACCACTTTGCTCTGTACTCCTTCCTAACGTCAACTTTTTTGTGAGATAGTCAAAAATCTATTAAGTTTTGGACATACGTGGACTTTTTCAGTCCAGTCCACCCCTTGAGAAGAAAGTCCAGATGCTAACAGCTAAATTTCTGTGATACTTACACATTATTGCTTCCAGGACCACCACCCAAATCACATCGTACCACACCGTACCTTCTTCCAGGTCGGACATGGGCAAACTAAGGTTGCAGCCCGTTTGGATGCAGCCCGTTTGACGTTTTAATCCGGCTCGCCAAACTTGTCCAAATTATACTTTTTATTTATATTATCGTTATCCTTCAAAGACGCTAAAAGCAGTTCGCCTTTATTCAATACTTTACTCACCATTTATCTTAATTAACGCAAATACTCAATCTTTCCTGACCTGGCCCTTGACCTAAATTCTAGTACCACCTGTGGCCCGCAATCTGTGTCCTGTTCCAGGTGATGAGCCCACTGGAACCCAACCTCCCTAACTAAGTTTTGATCCTTCCCAGGGAAAGGAGGTGAACCCTGGAGTTCCACACCAATCACAGAGACAAAGCACCTCTTTATTTCGTCTCTTTTAATAAATAGCCGTCGTCTTCTCATGAAATACAGTAACAGTAGATGGTGAAAGGCTGCCATTGTTTTCTTCAACTGTACCTTTAAATGTTACTGCCATAACTCAGTTGCTATGTGTCACCTGTTTATGTGTCTCAGCCGTCGGGCTGTTGACGGATGGTTTTAAACAAACAGGCCGATTCAAAGGGAGATTGTGCCACACTTAGCCCAGCGGCGTGCACATTCACACACACACACACACACACATACACTCAGGGATCTCTGCAGGCCATTGAAGCGTGAGTGGCATCGTGTGGGTGACGAGTGATGGCTAAGCCTAATGATGACAGGCCCAACAGTGACTCTGCTGAGTGAGGCTGACGTGACATCATCGCCCCGACTTTTCTCCCTTCAGCTGCGGATGAAAAACGTCAGACGTTAACGCAGGCGTGTCCCAGACCAGACAGGGTTTGGGTTCTGTGGGGATTAGGAAATAAAAAATGTCTCTTGTTCTGTTAGACAAAATAAAAAGGAAAATAAAAAAAAATAGCAAGATAAAAAAAAATGCTATATATGATATACTGTACATACATCTGATGTGCACTAGATCATGTGGTGCATTTGATAATACTACAAAATAAGGGGCATCGCCATATAGTTCATGATGTAAGGCAGACCAGGGGAAACTATGGCCTGAGGTCCAAAAATGGCCCAATTTGCATTTTACTCCGGTCCACCGATCAAACTATACTCTTTTTTCATTGTCTTTACCTGGTAGAAAGTGTTGGAGGGCAGGAGTGGCATACTGGTTAAGATGCTCCACATGGTTTCTGGTTTGAATCCACCAGCTTACACAGATAGATAGAACTTCTTGACTAGAACCAATCCCTCTGGAGTATCTTTCCAGAATTATGGGAAGGTTCCACTGAGTTTTGAACTTGGATCGCTGGATTCAAGGTCCAGAATGCTAATCATTACACCATGGAACCGACTTGCTTCCAGGTCCCCACCCACTTCTCCCCGGGCGCAGAAAGAGCAGAGAGTCCTGGGTTCGATTCCCAGAGGAATCTTAAGTTTAATGTATTAATTTCCCAGATTGGAGTATACCATCAAAGTATAACTTCTTTTCTTTCTTAGTCGAGACTAAATGTATATCAACACAACTGTTGAGAGACTGTTACACATCATGTTTCTACTTCAGTCAAATACTCCTGACCTAGCCAAACCTGTCAAATGTTAATACCCATGGCTCAAAAGTCAAAATGTTTGTCCAAACCAATTGTTGGTGTTAGGGTGCATTTTCCGACGCAGCCTTAGACGTCACAGGTTGCAGGAAAAAACCCTTCATTCTGTCAGACGAGGTCACGTTTTAAACCTTGAAAGAGTGTGTTGTTGTGGTTCCTGTAAGTTCCAATCAATAATTTTTGACACTAATTTAAACAGACCAAACACACCGGTGTCGTAATACTTTGTTGAATGGTCCACTGGTTTTATGGCCAAATGATTTCACAAAAAAAAAGGTTGGAGGAGCGTTGAGACCGAGCTGGAAATCCCCTTGAAGAACATTCTGTGTTTCATTGTTTAAATGGAAAATAAAATTAAGTTAGCAGCCGTCATCATGTGGAGACGAAGGCGTGTTGTCTCCCTGTTTGCACTGATTTATGACCACGCTGCTGGTCAGGGGAGAAAAGATGGTAGAACGGTACATCCTAGATTATCGGGCTTCATTGTTGACTGACAGCAGAGCTTCTGATTTACGATGTCTCCAACTGTAAGATCACACCTGTTCTTAATCTCCTCTCTTTCTTCTTGTTGAGAACAAATATTCCAGAAAAGAAATCCCAGAAGTTTCCATTAAATAAGACATTAAACTGGTGTTTATTACAACATCCCCTGAGTGAGACATTTTACTGGTTTTATAAATGAAGTCAGACATATGTTAATTTCATTTTCTCATTTTCATAAGAACTTACATCCAGTGTTAAAAGCTGCGCGTTTCCAGTCTGATCCTGTTATTAGACATCAGAGCCGTAATCAGAAGCCAGATGGCTTAACTAAAACATTCATTTCCTTAACTTTATATTTAGTTTATTAATACGCCCCGCAGCATCTTGTTTTAATTAGCATCATGTAACCGAGCCTCAGAATTGCACTTGTGTTGTAATTTCTTCGAGCCTGCGTCTCCTTGAAGGCCTTTTTCAATAGTTTATGATCACACTGCACACAGTAACAGTTCGAAACAACCTGTTCTTCCATTGTGAATTATTTTTAAACATTTCATTGTTTTTTTTTTTCTTGATTCCTTTTTTTTCTTGCGCAGCGTCGTCTTTTCCAAATCCTTCCCACGTTCCTAAATAAAGATTATGAAATTAAATGAAGATTACTTAAGTCAACATTACAACACCATCAATAACCATGTATTTTGACACATTAGCAGTGACAGTGGATTGTGTAATTGAGTAGAAGGAGGAAGGCTGCAAATGAATAGCCCTCTTGGGATCGATAGAGCGTCTGCGTCTGTATTTACCGAATACATTATGAAATGCTGCCAGATGAGGAATAATTGATGAAAGTTATTCAGCAAATGAAAACAGATGAGCTGAGTGACGAGGCACTGGAGATGCAGGTGCAACGGAGCCGGGGAAAATGGAGCCCATATGGGTTGGGTTCATAGGTTGCATGTCAGTTCCCACATGTTGATGCGGGTTTAAGGTCTTGGCAACATCTCTGAGGTCATTCAGTTCTAGCTGTGTCTCAAATGATCTGCTCCAGGTGGGTTTGATAGAGCACAGTGTTTAACAGATTCCAGAGCGTCTCTTCTGTGACAGAGAGAAGACTCTTCTGGATCTTCATGTAGTATGGTGGGTTAAATCCCACAGGAATATTCTAGTCAATCTTACTGATGTTAGTAACTCTGGATATTAGTGTGTACTAAACAATAGTAACTTTCCAAGATCAGATTTTGTCAATATCCTCCAAACACTTAATTTCTTTGATTTTGAAATCAACTAATACTGATGAAGGCTCCAAAACTGAGGTAAACATCTCAGGATACTATATGAAATTCCATAAAAATTGTCGAAATCATCGGATTTTCATTACCTGACGAAACAGCTATAATTTCGTCTTCTCCTTTCGGCTTATCCCATTTTTCAGGGGTTGCCACAGTGAGTCAACAATTTCAGGTAAAACTATAAAAATAATGTTGATTTTACATCATTCGTATGGATAGTATGGGGCGGCAGTGGTTAAGGAAGCTGACTTGAATCCACCAGGCTTGAGGTTTTCAATCCACCGGCTGCCAGGTTGCAACCCATAGGAAAGCTCACAGTATGGAGCTGTGTGATTTGGGTGGCAGTCATGGAGACTCCTTCCAATGGATAAGACAATGAATGAACACTAGTATAAGGATGATCTGGACTAAATGGATACATGGATAGATAGAGAGAACTTTATTAATAATTTAGTTATTGATACATTCTGGTTTTTGTAACTAAAAATTCCCCATGTAACTAAAAATCATTAGTTACATGGGGAATGTTGAAATAGTTGGTTTTTCTTCACTAATTTGCGGAAGCGGACTTGGATCTTGAGGGTTTCAGGTTCGAGTCCACCAGCTGCCGCGTTACCACTGAGCATGGCAGTGTTCCCAGCAAACTTCTCCCCAGTTACTCATAACTTCCACTTATAGACGTGAAATATTGGGGTTTTTACATAGAAGTATTACTTTTTAAAAAAAAAATCGTTTCCAAGGCGTCAGTCAGCCACTGCCTCATATTCATACGGTCAGGTCACTGACACACATTTCCACCCTTCATCAGAGGGTGACGCCAGGAGAAAGACACAGAGAGAAGTGGAGACCACACCCCTTTATGTAGTCCCGCCCACACTAGGGACGAAGATCTCTGTGATTGGGCGTCGGTTCCTGCTTTGAAGTCCCTCCTCTCACGTCCACAGTATGTGGATGAAGTGAGAGACTGCAGGCGGACAGACACACGGAGCGGCGGACACTGACGCACAGCAGCACGCACTGCTCGTCTGCAGGGATATTTCTTCACTCGCGTCTTATTTTGCGTCAGCGTTGGGTTGATTCGACTGAACTCGCGTTTCTGTGAAGGATTACATAGCCCGATACCGAGCAGTCGATAAAGGATGACGTTTATTCCTTTTTAGGGACAGTTTTTTTTTGGCTCGGACGCGTAAAACGCGCTTTGCGCACAAGCCCGTTTGGATTAACCGCACTCTTCTTGCCATATGCTTGATTTTTTTTTCTCCACGATGACGTCTGCTAATCTATGAATTCATCCCTACATCCGCTTCTCACATGTTTTCGACACACATTGCAACCCGATCCTGATGAGAGATCCCCCCAGTGGAGTTGAACCGCTTTTACGCAGCGAATCCCCGGAGCGCAGCGCACTCACCGCCGAGGTCAGCGGCACCTCACAGCGGACAGGAGCGGAGAGGCACTCTGTTCTCACACCCACGGTCTGCCCTTCTCCCTCGGATCCTTTGCGTCAGGCTAAAAGGCTTCCGATCCGGATTGTAAAGATGTTGACGGCGCACAGCGGCCACTTACTGCACCCGGAGTATCTCCAACCCCTCACCTCCGCTCCAGTCAGCATTGAAGTACGTATATAAAAAGAAAAAACAACTTTGCATACATAAAGGGATTACGTATAACATATAGGAATTGCTAAAAAAATTAATGAATATTAAGACGCTGCTTTTTTGTTATGATTTAAATGCTTTTGCGCCTTTTTTGCGTCGATATTTCGTTAATAATCGGAGATTCATTGATAAAAATCGCAATGGAATTAAATTGTTTTCTACAAATAAATGTGAGGTATGTTTCTCTACAGAGTGGGGGTTTTCAGTTGTCATTAGAATCGGTCAGAACATGTGTTGCTTAAATTGAATTAAAAGAAACAAAAACAGTTTGTTCACCATCCTGTTCTTCATTTTTCCTTCTCAGTTGGATGCCAAGAAGAGTCCTTTGGCTCTGCTGGCCCAGACCTGCTCTCAGATTGGCAAACCAGACCCTCCCTCCTCTTCCAAATTGGCCTCCCTCTCCTCCAGTGGCTTGGGAGACAAGGAGTCTTCCAGCCGCACGTCCAAGAATGGAGAGCAGCACCAGTCCCTGGAGGACAAATCAAGTTTCAAGCCTTACTCCAAGTCATCAGGAGACTGTCGCAAGGATGTTCTGGTGACAAAAGGGCCTTCAGACAAAGCGGCTTTCAGGGTGCCAAATGGAAGCTCCAGCGGCAGCAATGGTGCTGTGTGTCCATCCTTCCCTCCCCATTCACAGTCACCAACTTCCAGCTCTCCTCCTCTGCACGCCCAGAGCCAAACTCAAAGACAAAGCCATTCCCCCACCACGCAGCCCCTGCCACACTCCCAGGCTTCACACACAGAAAACAAACAAGCAAACTCAGAGCAGGCCAACACAGACAACAGCAACAGTGTTGGGAAAAAAGACTCAGATTCTGCCAAATCAGGTATGGACGGGGCTCAATTAGCCAATTCCAGCCACATCCGGGCCAGCGCCAACTCTAGCAACGCCAGCTCTGCTAGCAGCCCAAGGCCTGAGAGTAAGACTGCAGACCTGCAGGCCTCTACCCAGCCAACCTTAGCATCTGGGCACATCGCCCCGGTGTCTCCCTTCAAGCCAGGACATTCTGTCTTCCCTCTGCCTCACGGCTCCATGGGCTACCACGGCTCCATTGTTGGAGCCTACGCTGGCTACCCGTCTCAGTTTGTGCATGGTTTGGATCCTACAAAGTCCTCTTTGGGAATGGGACTTACAGCCAAGCACCCCAGCTCCAGCCCACTGACCGGAGCCTCGCCTCCGTCACTGATGCAGGGCTTATGCCGGGACCCCTACTGCCTGACTTACCCCAATGCACCCCACCTAGGAGGAAGTAACTGTTCCACCTGTGTTCATGACCCGTCCAGTCTTAAGTCTGGTTTCCCCCTGGTCTATCCCTCTCATCCCCTCCACTCCTTACACTCTAGTCCTCTCTCCTCCACCACCACACCGTCCCTCTCTCACCCTATCTACACTTATGGTTTCATGCTCCCCAATGAACCGCTGCCTCATGCCTGTAACTGGGTGTCTGTTGGAGGACCCTGCGATAAGCGTTTTGCCACATCCGAGGAGCTTCTAGCCCACTTGCGTACCCACACAGCCCTACCGGGGATGGTGGACAGTAAGCTTTTGTCAGCCTACCCTTCATCGGTTTCATCTTCAGCGTCCTGTCATCTTCATCTGCCTCCCCACAGCAGCCCCGGTACTCTACCCAGTTCCTTCTCCCTCCGAGGATCCCCTGGTTTGGGCCTGGCAAGGTACCATCCCTACAGCAAATCCCACCTGCCTGGCGCCCCAGGTCTCCCCATGCCTTCCCTTACTTCCTCATCCGCCTATTACTCCCCTTACGCCCTCTACAGTCAGAGACTGGGCTCGGCCTCTGCACTTGGATACCAGTGATGTCTGAAGTGGTGTTGACGCCTACGGATTTCAGGCACCAGCTTAGACTCTTTAGAGTGAGCCGTGAAGACAGAGTTTATAAACTGAAGGTCACGGTCTGCACATGGTGTCGCTGCTGCCAGGACAGGCACCTGTTATCCCCCGGATCGAGAATGACTCTCCAAAGGCAACAGAGCAGCTGACAGATTGTCTGCAGCACAGAACTTACAGAACAAACTCCAGTATTTGGTGTGAAGCAGAGCTTGAACATGAGGGGAAATGTGGTGGGGTTTTTTGGGTCATTTTTTTTGGTTGCTTTTTGCTATTCTTTTTCTAAATTTCCGAATTGAAAGTCTGTATTTATTTTTCACTCAAGCGCTTGGTTTTCATCTATGGGGGAGGTAAAAAAAATATGCTGTCCAAATGAGTATATATGTGAAAAGATGATGATGATGAAAGTATTGTTTCATCAATTCCTATTAAACACTTTACCAATAAAAACCCTGCACATAGATGGATATTATTCGGGGGATTTTTCCTTTTTCTTATTCTCTGCTGTTGCTTTTTTCTCCCCTTGACGCTCAACTGTACATTCAAACTCTGCATGACTGTAAGAAATCCTTAAAAAAAAAAATCATTATTTTTATTTGTAAATAAGCAAAGATGTAATATTTTTTCAGTCTTTCTCTCGGTCAGCAATTTGGGCTCATTGATGCAAGTGTTACAAAGATAAAATTTAAAAAATATTAAATAAAAAAAAAAGATTAATGATGGCTGTGCTATCCAAACAACAGGATGGGTCCTATTTTGTTTAATAAATAATCCATGATTTTGACTTGATTTTCCTTGTTGGCTTTTCTATAAATAGGAGCATCTTTGGTTGCAGATCAATCTCTCCACACTGCTGCACTGCACTTATCAGGGCCTATCCATCATTATGGCTGTTAGAGCCACAGTACATGTAGCAGTGTGCAATATTTCATGGCTCATATCAGCTGACAGGTCTGTCCCACTCAGGGCACGCTGGGTCACATTAGGCCTGTTAGCTGCTCTCTGAAGACTTCCTCACCTCCTCCTCTCCTCCATCACCCGCTCGGCTTTTGTTGTTGCCAGTGCAGCTTTTTTAATTGCTGATTCCTGTTTGTGGGGCCTAAAAAGAGCCTCCTCAGCAGAGCGGAGTTGCCGCCGGGTCACTGGGACTCTAATAATGACCTGAGGGAGATGTCGACCCAGGATCTCTTGCGCTCTGACGGATTGGCCCGCAACACAAAGGCCATCGCTGACAATGGGGGGCGGTTAATAGAGAAATATTCATCAAAGTCCTGACACCTCCCCTGAGGAGTGCAGGGTTCTCTTACAGAAACCACAAACATGGAGGCTGCAGCGTCCTGGTGCTTAAGAGCCATTTTCTTCTCCCTCTGCTGCTCTGTGGTTTTTTGGAGTCAGCAGACCCGGGTCAGACCGATTCTCAGGAAAGAGGCGGTTTCATCCAGATATCTCTTAGAGAGGAGTGTCTGTATCTCCATAATGTGTCTGTGTCTTATTCTCTCTCTGGCTGACAGAGTGTAGGAGGCTGCAGTCTCCCAGGCCACTATTGACCCGACTCCTAGACTCCTCCACTCTCCCGGTTCATTAGCACTCCAGACAGGGGAAAGGCGAGCACAGGTGTCACTTGACAGGACCATTAAGAAAATGGATGACCCTCCCAAACCGCATTCCGCCCCTGCCACACCAGCAAGGTCACGCTGTCCCGATTCCTACTCCGCTCAGCTCTCTTGGACACAGCACTTAGTTTTCCTCTAACAGAACTAGAACTATGCAGGAAACTTGGACTCTGGAAGAATCTCGGTTTCCCGTCGTATTTTTTTCGTTGCTTTTTTTCTTCTGATAAGGTTGATAAAAATGTGTTGACAAAATAGGTCAAGTGGAGTCTGCTTCTAATTTTAAATTGGACGAGCTGAGTGTATTCTGCACCACATATTTGTCACTCAGGCACTGCCACGAGCGATAAAATGTGCTCTGTCGCCCCCTGTGGACGGGTTGGTGAAATGCAAAGTGAAATCCATAAAAGGCAGGAAGGAGCAGTGGATAAAAAAAGTCCACCTACAGTTGCTCGGTTTCCTCCTCACACAGCGTAGTTTCTTAGAGAAAAAAAATGCTTTAATTAATAAGACCTGCTAATGGAATGAATCAATGATTTAATGATATATATTTCTTAATAAAAACACCAAATTAGTCATATTTAATGTGTATCCATTTTGTTTAGTTACATTAAAGGTTTTGGACTAGATTTAAGGCTACACTTGAACTGAGTTATTCCAGAATTAAACTTCATTCCGTTAAACACTTTCTATTTAGTATATCTTAAATCCTTATTAGACTGATAGGTCGAAATTATGCCTTTATTTTACTTTCCTCCAGTCATGTGGGGATTTATGATGAGTTTTATAATTTACTTTAAGTCTTTTTTATTAGACATGTTTTGACATATTGGTTAATATCATCATATTTTTTGCTGCTTTCTCTAAGTCCACACATAGAACAAATACCAGGTCTTTTCTACAGATTCCTGAATGAGGCTGATTGATCTTTCCAACCTTTTGCTGACTCCTTCAACTTCAACCTTTGACAGATGTTCAGTTCTGATTCTTGGAGCCGTACTGCATCATCTTGACGGCATCATCTTGTGTAATTCTATATATCATGGAGTTTTATTCCACGTCAGTTTTTCTTTAAACAACAGGATCCAGTTAATGTTGTGTGTCAACTGTGTTTGTTTCAGCTTCATTAGATATTTCTATATACCTCAGTAAAATACTAATATTTTTTTTATGTCCAAGATTTAAAAAAAAGCTCAGGTTGAGCAAATTTTAAAGAACAAAGAAGTTGTAATTTTGTTAATTTAAAAATCCAGATGTTGTTCAGTAGTTGGTAGACGTCTGTATTGTGTTGTTAACAGATGAATATAGTTGTTGTAAGTGTTCATGGTTTGACAGAAGTGGAAACACTGACTGCAGTCTGACAATGATCCACCCTGAAGGTCACACAGAGGGGAGAAGTTTCAATCTACTCGGGGAGGAAGAATTAATTTCACTGCTGCCAGTTTGCACTCGTTCATCAAATGCCTTACTATTCTCCCTATCCCCAAACTCATCAATCTCCTCCATCTATCTCGCCCATTCATCCCCCCGCCCTCAGCCCACCCCACACACACATTCACACACAGACAGGTTCTGGCAGCTGAGTCAACACCCTCACACACTGTTTATGTTGCCTGTGTAAAGCTGTGTGTGTGTGTGTGTGTTTTCAGCTTGAGTTCTATGTCCATGTAGGGGGACACATATACAGCTGAAATAAATGGAGGGACAAATGTTAATATAGCTAATATATAAAACCCATTAAATTCAGGTGATGCCTTAATGTAAGGGACTAAGTAGTTGTGTCATATAATTTGACTACATCACATATTTGAGATAAAATAAAATCTTGAAAAAATATATATAGCCTTAATTCGCTAGTTGTGACATGTGTTATTATGTCACAAACCTTTAAATAACCTCACTTCATTCTTAACAGTGCAGAGAATCAGAGCTGCAGTGAAATAATATGTAATAGTGGTCAACATTCTTGGGTTCTGTTTTTCATGCAATATTTTCAGTGGTCAGGAATATGGACTGCAGGCGGGCCAGTCACAAAAATATGTGTCTAAAGTGACAAACACTGTATGTTTATGTGTAAAAATGAGAAAAAAATATGTTATAGAACCAAAATTTAAAATTTTTTCTTGGAAATGTTATCAAAATGATTTTTTCCCTAAAAATATCAACTGTTATAATTGAGTCAGAAATAATGAAGCCTTAGAAAGCAGCAGACTGATAGCAGTAATCAGAGGTGCAGCGTCAGAGGAGGTGCTGATGGTGATGAAGGAGGACTAATATTTTCCCCTTGGCGAGCGCCGCACCAGAGATGGTCCACGGTGAGCGCCGCTGTGAGGTCTTGAGCAGCGGCTGACAGGCCGGGTGATTAATGACGACAGGGTGTGGAGCTGCTCTTCAATTAGACGCCAGCTCTACCCTGGCTCACCATCGCCGCTGACAGCCAGGACAGAGAGAGAGAGAGAGACACACAGAGACAGAGAGAAGGACAGAGAGAGAGAGAACTCTCCAGAACAAAACATTAACCTCAGCTCCATGGCTACCACCTCTGTGTTTAACATCAGGACACAATTCAGAGCCTCCAGCATCCAGCAGTGACCGCAGTGTTAAAGCAACCCAGATGGCCTGGACACATCCTTCATCAGAGCCTGTCATACTGACTCTGCTTTATTTCCGTGCCTGACTCTCTTACACGCCTGTTTCTGCTCTTCTCCCTCCGTCACGTTGGTGAACGGAGGAACTGCAGCACTGACAACAATAACAGTTATATTAAAGTCTTCCAGGTTGGTGGGCAGGCCGTGTCCTGGCAGCTTCCTCCCACACTTACATGAATGGTTTGTTTGTCTGGTTAGATGGTCATGTTGTTCCTTGATTCCTCAGACTTGGTCACTGCAGTTTGTCAAGGAGTGAATAACAACCCTGGACCAGGGCTGTTGGTCTTCATCTGATGTTGGAGTCCATCCACGTGGACCCAAGAGTAAAAGTTCAACTTCATATTGGTTATCATACCTAACTAAGAGGAGGATTTGTATCCCATTCTGACCCACATAACCTCCAATAACGGTGCAAAAAATGAGCTCAAAGGTTTGTTTGCAGGGGTGGCCAAGTGGTTAAAGAAGCAGACTTGGGTCCACAAGGTTTAGGTTTGAATCCACCAGCTGCCAGGTTGCCACTGCAGTGCTCTGATCATGGTACTGTCTGGACCCACATCACTTCCAGTGGTCTCACCACCTACAGGAAGGTTCATGGTGCAGTGTGATTTACCTGGCAGTGGTGGAGACTGCTGCCCCTGCTGGTGAAGAGGATGAAGATATGCTATGAAACCACCAAATATATATAACAAAATGTTGTATAAACACTTACAAAACATGATATTAGAATAAGTCATGTAGCTTTGGGTTTGAAAGATAATTTGAAACAGGAAATCAATGTCATTATTGATCACAGCAGATCAGTGTGGACCAAAGGATATAGAGAATGTTTTTTTATTAGTTTTTCACCCATGTGACTTCCAATGGGCTCACAGTATGCTGCAGTGTGATTTGTGTGACAGTGGTGGAGACTGCTGCCCCTAAGACCAGATAACTGATGAATAAAAGAATTATTCAAGAAGGAAAATATTAAACAGGCTCTAAATCTTTTTTTAAATCACCTCAGTGGGGTCATTTCTGATGTTTTAACCACGCTACGTTCCATTTGTCCATTTTATTAAGGTTTCCATCGTTCCACTGACAGCCATGACATTTTAAAAATCCCAATGCTGAGTTGGTAGAAGCAGCATCAGCATTTTATTCTGCCGTGCAGGAATACTTTGGAATCTTACAATAACTATATCAATTTTAACCCTTTGTGGCTCAAGCTTTTAGTCTATTGGTATTGTTCTCCTCTTTGGTTTGACTAATTTATGCATAAATAATAGAGACGTGGCTGTCATCTCGGCCGAAGATTCGGATGAAGAAATACTTCTTTTAATTTACTTTTCAGCCGGCACTGACCTTGGCAAACCCCACTGGCCTGGAGGTGGAACGCTGCCCGGAGCTGCTGTGGTCTCTCCAAAGTTCCAGTGGTGTGAGTGAGCACCGTTAATAGACATACCCTCCCTAACCACCAGTGGAGAAATGAACGTTTCAATTACAGTACATTGCGCTGCTAATAGCGCTTGGACCGTGAGTCCAGCTGGATTCCATTTGTTGCCTTGCTGGGAGTTAGCGGTGGGGATGTCACGAGCTTTTGGAAATGAACGTGCCTTGGCGAGGAACAGGCGGCGCTGCTGACAGTCGTGATTCATGCTCTGATTGACAACTTGTTTTTTTCTCTTCCACTCCGGGACAGCCTGCGGTCGTAATGTACTCACTTTAAGTATCATCGGCCTTGTGTCTGTTCTGCGTCTCCTCTCAGATCCGGCCTCCAGACTCGTAGGCTGCCATTACGATGATTGCCCTGGTCTTAAGCTGCCTTCACTACAGGCCGACGTACACAGTTCGTATCCACTTCGTACAAGCTGCTCTCACTGTTGTGGCATTGCTGCGGCTGCAGTAATGGCTCGTTGCCCCTTTCATTTAAAATAATTCCATAGGTCTGACCAGGATAATAAGCAATGTAAGAATGTAGTGAGCAATAAGCAGAGGAAAAGGGAAAGGTGAGTGACAGGAAGGATATCATTTACCAAGGACATTCACTCAGGAAAGAAGAGGCTGCAACAGGAGAGAACCTGGTTATGCAATCAATGAAGTAATGTTTTATGGCTGTAAATGTAAATGTTTTAATTAATACGTATTAATATTGAGATTTTCTAATGAATTCTCAGTGAACAGGCTGAGTTTATCCCAATTTTCCACTGTCCCTCCAGTCTCCATTGCTGGTAAAGAGAGTTGTTACTTGGGCAGATTTAGGAAAACATTTTTGTTTGACCTGGAGTGATCTGTGGAGCAGCATCCCAGTATTCATGATTCAGTTCCCTGATGGAGGGACCTTTATACATGATGTCACAATTATTCCTGATACAGCCAGCCTGTGGATTAGCAGATTAAAATCTATACATATCCATAATTACAAGCGAAAATTTAATTTATGGTATGTATATTAATTGTATCTTTTTTTCTCGTAATTACTACTGGGTCTCAGGAGCAGCAGTCTCCACCACTGGCACCCAAAGCTCACTGCTCTATACTGTGAGCCTTCCTGTGGGTTGTGAGTCCAGTGGAAGTTGTGTAGGTCTAACTGTGCTGTGATCAGAGCACCTCAGTGGCAACCTGGCAGCTGGTGGATTCAAACCTGAAACCTTGTGGACCGAAGGGCACCTCCTTTACCACTGTGCCACCTATGCAATGACAAACTTTTGAACAATTCTTTTGCACGTTATCAATGCAATGCAAAACAACAACAAAAAAAACTTTGTCTCTACTTATGGACATCTACACCCATGCAGACATGAGGAGAATTTGCTGATACCAACACTTACCACTAGGTGTCAAACCAAAAGCTTGTTGCTGTAAGTCAAGAGCACCTTCTGCCTCGACCACATCATCACAGCTTACCTATTTTATACCTGTAGTCTTCTGTTCTCCCTTCCATTCAGTTTCTGTCCAGTTGTAGCTCCTTTAGCCTAATTTACAGTATTTTTCTGTTCAGGAACCTTTTTTTCCTGCCAGATTAAGAGACTTCTTGGCTTTACAGTAACGCCAGCGCTGGCCGATAGCGATTGTTAACAACGTTTTATTTAGTCATGTTACAAAAATAAACTTTCACCTTTAATTCCACATTCCTGCAGCCTTTACGCGTCCACTGCTCTCCGTGGAGAAATCACATCCACCATTAGTCTCCCATCATCACGTATTCACATTTCACGCTCAGTTTATTATTTTGAAAATTCCTGTCAACCTCTCACACATTAGGCCTTTCATGGTTCATGTTAGCGACTCCACACCAATTTTCTGTGTTTGATTTAGCAGGACTGTGGCAGTGTGTGTGTGTGTGTGTGTGTGTGTGCATAGTTTGAAATTAGCAGAGAGTTTTGTGGGTAGTAGAGAGAGACTGATTTTTTTTCCTCCCTCTAAAGGCAATGTGATTATTTTTACTTTTTAGAGAACCCTTTTGGACTTCCAGAGACGATGACCAGACTGCCAGAAAGCCTACTTCTCCTTCTCCTCCGTCACATGGGACGGTGCTTGGGGCAAAACGAGGGGAATAGAAAAAGTAGGAAGAAGTGGGAGAAAAGTAGAGGAGTACAGGACAGCCAGAGAGAGCGAAGGAGGGAGGAAAAGAAGGAGGCAGGGAGGGGAAACAGAGCTGATTATCCAAATACAGTCATTAAAGGGGAAATGTGTTTTTCAAGCTGTCAAGATGATTAATGGGCGAGAGCAAATCCTCACAAATGCTCTTGTTTAGTCTAACTGGCAGACACGATCCTACCCATTGATTTATGGCAGGCCTGCTGTGTGAGACCATGGTGAGGTTAGAGTCTGTGTGCATGTGTTAAACTATGCGCACACACACACTGGCGAGTGCATGTGGGAGAGAGCGGCGTGCTGCACCATGTGACCGGTGCATTAGAGCAGTTAGGCAGTGAGGAGTGCGGAGCAGAGCCATGAATAAATTCACCTTCTGTTCTGACAAATCAGCTGCACAGAGCCGGACTCAGACCTCTTTTCATTTTACTGCCCCGCGATTGAACATCAACAACGGCGATCAATGTTACAGCCACACTGAATCAAACAGCTGTCCACAAGTCCTCTGGCTCACATCCGTCTCTCGCAAATATCTCCCCTTGCAGATGAGATTGCAACAGAACAAGACGATATTTTTCAATTATTGCTTAAGAGGAACTGATGTTTATCTGTAACCGGGTTATAGATAAAATTATTACACCAGAACCTGTCAAGAGTTAATTAACACTGGGCTGTCATGACATGTTATATGATGTTTAAAATGAACCTGATGCTCTGGAATGTTGATTTGCACATTAATAAAAAGAAAAAAAAAAGTATGTTTTTACCTTGGTTTTCTTTCTATGTTTGCGTTGGCAAGCAAATAATTCTGAGTAAATCTAACAATCTTACAGCCCTGGTCTTTAGTATAAGGTTGTTCCTTATTAATTTTTCCATTGAGATGCACACAGTGAGATTATAATTAGTTTTTGTTTGTTTGTTTTAACTTATCCTACCATGTGCCAGTTGACTAGATTTTATTCTCTGGTTTTTCATGTGCTGACAGCTGAGTCTGATTGATGAGATTGAATATATTTAGGAGAAAAAACAAACTTATTATAGGTTTATGTTCCAAATTTCAATCTATTAGTATAACTACACTATTGATTATATGGGCAAACTAAGGCCCGGGGCCCTGATGTGGCTCGTTGTTTTTTAATGCGGCCGCCCAGCCTTGTCCAAAAAGAATAATTTATTTGTATTATCATTATACTTCTGCTTTTTTCCTGTAATTCCTGCAGTTTGCCAGCATATGACGTTATAAAGACTATTAGAAATTAAGCATTTCATGTTTTCTATATGATTTTTACATGACATTTAGCTCAGCTCTGTTCTTGACTCCGCCCCCCTGTCCAATTCTGGGACCCAGTGTGGCTCGCAAGTCAAAAAGTTTGACCACCTCTGGATTAAATGTATAAATACCTGTTTATTTATAGTTTTTATACATCCATATATAAAAACATATATACAGTATATATGGCTCATATAAACATATATATAATGAGTTACACAGAGCCTCTTTTTACTGAAATTTTAATGCAGATGTTAACAAATATCTATCTAACCTAAAGCTGTGACTGTGTCACAGTTTAGTGACTCAATAAATGTTTCCAACTGCTGAGTGACTTAAGTATTTCAATCAAAAGTACTTTAACATTTCTGTATTTTCTTCTTCGCGACTTTTGCATCATGCATTTCCGCGGTACTTTCTCTGAGCCGTGTGACCATATTTCACAGGATTATCAAAAACCCCAGGGTTATTTTTCTCCTCCAGATATTTTTGTCATCCCTCTTGTATAAAAACTCCCAGCGCTCTTCATTGAAACACAAGGTGAGTGCGTCACAGCACAGCCATCCAGTCCAGCTCCACGGGCCGGTCCAGATGGATGGCCAGCAGCTGTTGGCCCTACAACCTCTTCTCTCAGCACAACCATTAGGCCTATCTGTCTGCAATTTCCTCATTCTTCCACAGTTCCCTCTGAAGTCCACTCTGATTGCTTTCCCACACCCCCACAGCTCAGCACTGTACGTACACTGCAGTATCATTTGGCCTAAGCAGACCCCGAGCACATTAACAGCACCAATTACCCTGTTCCACCCACCCACCCACACACACACACACACACACGTGCACATGCATCCTCAAAAACACAGTCGCAAATAAAGTATAAGAATGCAGACGTTCATGAGGAAGATGTTAAAAAGAGATTCTTGACAACAGAGGAGATTCTGTTGCGTAACGTTGAGTCTGATCGTCTTCTGGGACTCTGCAGAGCTGCAGAAATGTTCTGAGCAGGACTTCTCATAGCTTGGGAAACATTTATTTAAAAAAGAACAATCCAAATGTAATCAAAGTAATCAAATGTTATTGATACATTTAACAAATTAAAGTCAGTATATTGCTAATTAGTTAATAAATTAGTCGCTAAATTTGCTAAATCTGGATCATGAAACATTCTTTGAGTATTTGAGGTTCTTCTATTAATCATGAATAGGTTAGTGACAGATTAACGTGTTTGGAGTGACGATAAATAATATAATTTAATATCTGTGGCCTCATCTTTTCTGTCCAGACCAGACAAGGGCAAACATTTAGACTCACAGACCTCTGTTGGTCCTAAAGTTGGACTCAGGGTTTGGGATAAGAGTAGATCGACTTACTGTACGTGCATTTGCTACATGGGTAATGTGAACAAAGACACAAACGTTTGAGAAGTAAATGTGTATTTTCCTGAATACAAAATGAGTTAATAATTGCATTTCCTGAGAAGTCCAGCCATTGGTCACTCAGAGCAGCGTTTCAGGGTAGTACGGTACAGCACAGTACAGTACGGTATGTTGGGCGTGTTTATATGCAGATATGTGTTTATATGTGTTTGAAGCTGTTAGCCGTCAGCCGTCAGCTGGCCTCCGTCATGTGACGTATGTGTGACAGCAGTGGAGGGAGAGGAAGGAAGTAGAGGAGGGCAGGGCTCAGTGGTCATTAATCATGTGTTCGAAGACATGTGGACACATACGGTACTTCACACACACACACACATGTAAGTGTGAAGGATACATTTACAGAAGCTGCATGGAATAGACCGGGTACATTAAATATTTATACACAGTATATACAGTGTGTGTGAATGTGTGAGAAAGAATGAGGCAGAGTGTGTGTGTGTGTGTGTGTGTTATTAGTCACTGTCTGTTAAAGACAGAAAATCACAACCTGCCACCCAGGATACGCATGACAACAACAACAACAACAACAACAACAACAATAAGGGATGCCTGCTAATATCAATCAGCTGATTTTTGCCCCACCCTATAATAATTATGTTGTTGTTGATTATATTAGGAATGTGTAAGATTGTTGGATAGACAGACAGACAGACAGACAGATAGAAGGGTCAGGGTTAGACAGTAGGATAACTGACTGATTTTGACTGGTATAACCCCTAATTGTATTTGAATAGCAGTACTACAGATAGCCCTTAGGGGGCAGTGTTGTTTATCTTGCTGTGATGATGTGTCGTCTATGCTTTGCCAAATGTATGTACATTTACTATACGTAGTTTTTCTTCTGCGTGTGAAGTAGCAGGACTGACTCTCATATGTAAACCACTGACACCTGCGAGGCTCCGGAACAATCCACGTTATAAACTATATTTACACCAGCCTGTGAGTCAACGTAACAAATTTCAACAAGACTTTGCCAGTTGGCTGGGAGTACCATGGGTTTTAAACAAATACTTGTGTTGACATCCTCATAAACATCCTTGCAAAACAGAGTTTGTTATAAAACAAATATTTGGTTTCTCACTAATGTGAAGCAGGTTTAACAGTCTTTTCTCCTCCGAACAGGAACATGATTTAGTTCAGATTTTGAAAAGAGTAGTGACAACTTCACTGTTTGTTTGACAGGAAATAAATGTACATGGCTGTAGTGATGCATAGTGTAAAGTGAGAGAAAAGAGGTATATTTATAGAAAAAAATCAGCTTCCAACCCTTATGTAATTGGATATAAATACAAATGTTTAACCAGTTGTCAGTATTAATTCTTTATTTTTGCTAATTTCAATGTCAAATTTTGGGCCCTTTGATTAAACACAAACTTTTTTTTTTACAAACTCTGATTTATTAAATTTTAGCAGTAGGTCAGTTGGTGGACTATTGGTTAAGGAAGCCAAGTTACCACTGAGTATGATGTCATCCCCGCTCTCTGCTCCCCGGGTGCTCGAAGCTGACCACTGTTCACTTTGGTTAAATACAGAGGTCACGTTTCTTTGTGTGAATCACAATGTCACAATGACCAAAAAAGAAATTTAATCATTAATTTTTTAATTTAATTTAAATAGAGAATTAAGTTGAGCACCCCCTAGTGGTCATGGGCTATAATTTTGTAACAATCTTTACTGTTAGTTCCTGGTTTGTTCTCCAGACCCAGCTCCTGCAGGGTGTATCTCTTTTACGTTTGGCTACAGAGTGTGTAATTTAATTTCCTGACATGTCAGTGTCTGTCAGTAAGGAAACAGAGGTCAATGCTGACAATTTTTTGAGCAGAACCAGTGAATTTTTTTTCTTCAGAAATCTCTTCCAGTGAAGTTCTAACAATCACATGCATTTTATCAGGGGGCTGCGGCCCACTAACAACTGATTATTTAACGGCACCGTCCGCTTGACGTTCCAAAATTGCAACCAAATGATATCAGACCTTCTGAGCAGACATCTAAAACCTCAAACCACATGCACACTTCGACCCTCTGAACACATCTCATCCGTTTTCCAGCTTGACCTGTCAAAAACACTCATGTAGAGGACGCTGGGGTGGAAAAAAAACTGCTGCATGTGTGATGATGTGAGCACATGTGTCCTGGGCCGTCTGCTGACGTGTTACCCTGGGCTGAGGTTGTGTTTGAAAGACAGGAAGAAGAGTAGAAATGAAAAGGAAAGAGGCAGAAAGAAAGGTGAGGAGTGTGGAAAATAATAGAAGATGACTCTAATGTCCCAAGATAAGGAAAGTTAAAGAATAACCTATGGAAAAAAAGAGCCAGAGAAAAGAAAGCAGAGGGAAACGGCAGAGAGAAAGAGAAGGGGAGCGAGCCAGTGTTGCATGTGTGTTGGTTCCCAGCCCTGTCAGGGGCCTGTCAGACTGTGATTTATGGCATCGAGACTGGGAGCAGTCTTTGCTGCCAGCTCAGTATTGTTACAACTGACAGCTAATGAGGCCAGACGGGCTTTCAAGCACAGCACTTAACAGAGGCCTCCATCTTCACAAGTCACAAGCTCTCCTCTTTCTTTCCTCCCCCTGCTCCTACTCTCTTCCATTTATTCCTTGTCCCTCCACGGCGGCGGCGGCGGCGGCGGCAGCGGCGTTGTGTTGTGAAACTAGCACAGAATTTTGGAGAGTGTGCTGGGAGGAGCAGAGAACGAGCCCGTCCAAAAAAGATATAAGGAGGATACTCTGTTTCTGCCGCACTTCCAGCTCTGTACCTCCTGGATGCTGTTAAGACAGAGGCTCATAAACATCAGGAGAGAGAAAAAAAATACACAAAGCTGTGTTTGTCTAAATCAAAGTTATATTTCCATGCCATAGGCTGGAGGATGTTTGTGAAGATTCTCATTCATCCAGGTCATGATATCCAAAAAGTTGTAAGCAACTGGATTTCTTGGAGTTGAATGTTCCATAGGCTGGAACTATGTAGTGCCCTCAAACTCCTATAGGGGGTGCTGTGATCACCTTTTTAGATTTTAACTACATGTGTGACCAAATGTCCTGTTGAGTAAGGATGTTAAACATAGAGGATAAGACGTCCACAGTCTCAAACTCCAGGACACAGTCAGGTTCTGGTTGTTCTGATGATATAAAGTCAATACAGAGTCCTAACAAGAATAGCTGTGTTTTTAATGTGTGTTACCACCAACACCCCTGGCCGAGCTCTTTGGACCCTGTGCTATAATCACTACCAGAGTCTCTGGCAGAGCAGTTCTATCCCCCTCCCTCCCTCTGCACCCCTCTCCCCCACCTCCTCCCTCAGCCCCTGGTTTCTTGTCACTCGTGATTAATGGCACCAGGGCCCCGGCGCAGCTTACGCTGCCAGTTCCAGCGATGTTCCCTTGATACTTAATGAACTCTGACAAACTTCTTTTCCCTTGCTCTGTTGTTGCCTTTCCCCTCCACCAGTCCACCCCTCCCTGCTTAAAATGCATGGCACACAGAGCTGCCACTGCAGCACCTATAGGGGTTAGTTGTGGCCCTTTGAAAATTTCTCAAGAGGCCGGTTTCTACATATAAAGCAGCCTTTTAGTGTCAAGACCTTTGCTAGTGTGTCAGCTGGAGACTTGCTCCTAATTAAAAATGAAATTAATTGACTTTTTGTGCTGTGCAGTGATTGCCCTTTTGGATTGGTATAGATTTTAGTCTCACACTGCTACTGGTCCTACACGGTAACCATATGACTGGGCCATAAATTATGTGCATCTGTAATACAACACAGAAACCCAGTTGCATTTTTAAAATGTAGAATAAAGTTGGGATGGTGCCTCCAGCCTCTGACTTGATGGGAATTCTACAAAAGTTTCGTAGTCTCTGCTGCCCTCTGTTGTCTGTTTTACAGAATTACAGGAATGCCTCATTCCTGGCTGTTTGAACACGAAATTTTGTGTTCTGGTTTGTGATATAAATTGAACAAGAGCGCCCCCCTTTGTCATTCTGCTCCTACTAAACTACATTTCATTTCATAGAACAGGAGGTTTAGATCAAGTGTAGGGTAATTCTATTTGTTTTTTTGTCTTAGTGCCTAGAACAGGAAGTTTACTTCAAGTGCAGAGTAATTCTAAATTTTTTTGTCTTGGTTCCTAGTTCACTGTCCAGGCCCAGCTTCTGTGGGGCATATTTATTTTACTCTTTTCTACAGAGTGAGTCATTTAATTTCCTGACCTGTCAGTGTCTGTTAGTAAGGATACAGAAGTCACTCGTGATACATTGCAGCTGAAACAGTACGTTACTTTAAAAATCTCTTTGAGATCTTGGTCTATTGCTAAGAGGCTTATATAAATATGTGTATACATAATTTGTTCTTATTCTACTTTTACAGGTAGAATATTTATAATACTACTATAGCCACCTTATATATGTATATAACTACATGTAAAATTTGTATATATATTTATATATCTATAGATAGATAGATACTCACATATTGCTATAAATTTATTTCTGCTGCAACATATCACCATTGTATTTTAAATTTAGTCATTCCACAGTCTGCCGCTAAGTGTCGCTGCTAATATTTGATGTAAGCCGGTAATTAATGAGAGAAGAAGAGAGAGGCGGAAGCGGGTGCCTGAAGTACCTGCCTCAGTGTTTGTTTGTTGTCATCCCCGTTAAATATCAGGTAAGACCAGCAAAATATGGTGGGTTTTAGTTTTAATTTATGTTTTAAACGCGTTTCTGTCACGTCTGCTTCGGTTTAAAGAGGCACCAATGCGCTCGTTCGTGTTTAGAATAAAACAATTCCTAAAATCCCGCTAGTGCTGTTAGCCCCAAAGCCCCTTCAAACTGAACTCCATCAACATGTATCTGTATTTCACTCTTAATTTGCACGAATTATTGTTTGTTTTTATTTATTATTACATTCGGACACCGGCTGTATCTTTAGGCTCCCGGAATAGATAGTTTTAAAAGAAAAATCTGTTTAAACACAAGGTCCATCGTGTACGTTTTCTGTTTGAACAGGTGAGAACAGATGAAACAAATGCATAAACAACACGAAAATTTTGGAGAAATGTTTCGAGCGCATTTTTTGTCACGCAGGTTAACTAATTTCCATCTATCTTTTCTGTAAAAACCCTGTTTGCGTTTGTTGCCTTTGGCACGGTTTGTAGATGTTATCTTTGCAAATTATTTCTCAGCCTATTTTAGTGTTATTCAGAAACAGTAACAAATAACATGCAAATCCAAAGGCTCTGAGTTCTGTCTCTTCTCAGTAATTTTTGCACATACTGTAAACTAAAAGAACGGTTGGAACATTTTGCACTCTGACCTCAATCCTCCTTAACGGTGACCCAGTGACTGAGTCCTGGCTGATGCTGGGTAAGCCTGAGCTGAGAAGAGATAAACCCGTGGCTGAGAATTAGGCTCCATACTGTTGTGTTTGTCTCTCATTATACAGTGTACACAGTCGGACGGTTGCAGTCTTTGTCAGACACAGAAATGAGACATCGATAGAATGTCCTTGCAGGGAAACCCTTTGACTCCGTGTCAGTTTCTGTGTGCTGTTGTCCTTGTCTGTCCTCCAGGATGGCACAGTGGGGGGCAGTCTTTTCAATAATTGCTGCCCTTGGAGGAGCAGCACTTTTGTCCTCGGTGCACAAGATAGATGAGGGACACACTGGTGTTTACTACAGGTGAGTCTGCTTCATGGTTCAATACTTTCTACTTCACTACTTACTACTATAGTTTCATTAAATTATGTTTAACTGTTTTGATGATATCCAAGAAAAATGCAGGAAAATATTATGTAAATATATTATATATGCTTTACAGCTTAAATTAAATCTGAATAAAAACCTGATCTGTGTTTTTATATCACCTTAAAAAGCACAATTGCGCTTTCTTTAAATTACTTTTTATTTATTCATTTATTTATATACAACTTGAACGTACTGCACACACTCTATATTTATTTTTCCCTTGCTAACATTATATATTTTTTATGTCTTCTATATACATATACCCGTTTGCCTTTTTTTTTTTCAAAAATGTATTTGAAATTATATTGCCTCATGTATTATTTTGTTTGTTTGTTTGTTTGTTTGTTTGACAAACAGGGGAGGAGCTCTACTGACGGCAACCAGTGGCCCTGGTTTTCATCTTATGCTCCCATTCATCACCACATACAAGCCTGTTCAGGTGAGTCAGTGACAAAGTGATCAACCCATAGAAAATCAAACATTTTATGTTTTATACAAAAAATAAATGAAATGTAAACTTTAAAAAGCCTAGAATATACATGCAAAGACAAAGCGAATCTAGAAAATGTCCCCATATTTGTATAATTCTGTAATACTTGTGCAGTTGTTGGTTGTTTTTTTTTTTCCCCGGATAATGAAAATCTGGCAGGATTTTTCCATGTTTGCTGGAATTTCACATAGGCTCCTGAGATGTTTACCTGAGTTTTGGGGGCAAGAATGGGGAAATTAAATGTTTGGACAACGTCAGCAAATTTGGAAGTGAAAAGTTTTCCTTAGTAATACTGTTGATAACTACTGTGTCATTGCTCCCTGCATCTAGTATCTTCTCAACTGTGTAGGTTTTTTTTCAACACAAATACAGTATTGTTTACATAGGTGTAAAAAAATCTACTTTCATTCAAACTTTGCTCAGTTTCACTTTACTAAAAAAATCCAAACCACTTTAGTCCCAGTTTCCTTAAATAATCCCAGTCTTCTAAAGAAAATGTTCACTGCTGGGAAAGCACCGTTAGCAATGAGACAGAGCTGCTGCTTCTGGTTCCTACAGTGTTGGTGAATCATCTCTACAAATTAAGTAAAATGTATAACTATGTCTTCTGGCTCTTAGACCACACTGCAGACAGATGAGGTGAAGAATGTACCATGTGGCACAAGGTAGTGTTTTATGAATGGTTGATAAATAAAAAGTGAATTTTTATTTTATTATTATCAGTAAAATGTTCAATATTTTTCCTTATTCTTTTGATTTATTCCAGTGGCGGAGTGATGATTTACTTTGACCGTATAGAAGTCGTCAACTACCTGATTCCATCAGCAGGTAAACTTACAACCGTTCAACCTTCAATGCAATCTTTTATTCCTGTGTTCCCCAGACTTTTTTTGCGGCTCAGACCAGTTAAATTTCTCGTACTATTTTCACAGACCGGTCATTAACTTGTGGCAGATAAATACCCTTTAATAAAATCCCATTTTTGGTGTTCTGAAATATTTTCCCACCTATAAGATCTTCCTACCTGAATTAACTGTACATGGGCACAACAAGGATTTCTCAAGTGCACACAGCCTACAGTTTTCTGCTACCAGACCAGTATAAAATGTTAGAATCTTGTATGAATGACTCTGCGTCATTTTGAGTTTATTGTTGTTGTCTTCACTGAGAAAATGTTTCCTAATCAAATATAGTTGCATTATTGATGATGGAATCCTAGCCATTCTATTGTTCAGTTCTTTTGTTGATATGGGTTTGGACCAAGTGGAAGTAATAGACAGATGAGGCCAAAAGGAAACATTATTTCTCTGCGGGCTAATTCACCCATGGACTACTACCGGTCCCCGGACCAGTGGTTGGGCACCACTGTTTTATTCTTCAGTCTTCTTCCACTGTCCACATCATATTCCACCTTCATGGACCACACTGCTCTGTGACTGTTGTTCATTTCTGCTTGGCCTGAGCCTCACTGTTCTCTTTGCAGTTTACGACATAGTGAGAAACTTCACCGCCGACTACGACAAAGCTCTGATATTCAACAAGGTGCATCATGAGCTCAACCAGTTTTGCAGTGTTCACTCTCTGCAGGAAGTCTACATTGGCTTGTTTGGTAGGTCTGAAGAATCAAATGTTCTTGGCCTCGACATCTGAACTCAAATCCAGAGTTTGTTTTCATCCCACTCATCTCCCACTATCTGTTATTCCTCTCAGACCAAATAGATGAAAATCTGAAGCTGACTCTCCAAGAAGATCTAACGTCCATGGCCCCTGGTCTCATCATACAGGTACAGAGTTATGACACTGCTACTAAAACAAGGATCCTAACAGTATGTGAAGAAATTTCTGGTGTTCTGAAATATGTTCCTACCTGTAAAATCTTCCTACCTGAATTAACTGTGCATGGGCTCAACAAGGATTTCTCAAGTGCACACAGCCTACAGTTTTCTGCTACCAGACCAGTATAAAAAGTTAGAATCTTGTATCAATGACTCTGTGTCACTTTGAGTTTATTGTTGTTGTCTTCACTGAGAAAATATTTCCTAATCAAATATAGTTGTATTATTGATGATGGAATCCTAGCCATTCTATTGGTCAGTTCTTTTGTTGATATGGGTATGGACCAAGTGGAAGTAATAGACAGATGGGACCAAAAGAAAACATTATTTCTCTGCGACCTAATTCACCCACGGACTGCTACCGGTCCCCGGACCAGTGGTTGGGCACCACTGTTTTATTCTGCAGTCTTCTTCCACTGTCTACATCATATTCCATGTTAATGGACCACACTGCTCTGTGACTGTTGTTCATTTCTGCTTGGCCTGAGCCTCACTGTTCTCTTTGCAGTTTACGACATTGTGAGAAACTTCACCGCCGACTACGACAAAGCTCTGATATTCAACAAGGTGCATCATGAGCTCAACCAGTTTTGCAGTGTTCACTCTCTGCAGGAAGTCTACATTGGCTTGTTTGGTAGGTCCGAAGGATCAAATGTTCTTGGCCTCGACATCTGAACTCAAATCCAGAGTTTGTTTTCATCCCACTCATCTCCCACTATCTGTTATTCCTCTCAGACCAAATAGATGAAAATCTGAAGCTGACTCTCCAAGAAGATCTAACGTCCATGGCCCCTGGTCTCATCATACAGGTACAGAGTTATGACACTGCTACTAAAACAAGGATCCTAACAGTATGTGAATCACATGGTCCTGGTAACTAGTTCAAACATCTGGATCTTCCAGACTCCACACCCACACAGTGGTTAGAACTCACTTACTGTAAAAACGTTGTTTTAAATGGCTTCCACAGCACTGAGGTTTGTCCTCTGGTGTCATGTTTCGTCCAATTCTCCAGAAACTCTTGACTAAACTGTTGCACTTCAGAAAAAAAATCAGCCAACACTTTAACAGATCAAGGCAGCATTGAGCAACACTGAGTGTTTCAGGGCTCTGTTCCAGATGCTGTATTTTCCCTCTTACAAAGAGACTTTTTCAGAATTTGTCTTTCTCTGCTCAACAGGCTGTGCGTGTGACAAAGCCCAACATACCAGAGAGCATCCGCCGAAACTACGAGCTCATGTGAGTCCACTGTATTTTTTTCCCCACTGACTAATAACAAACCCTGAAGCTGTGGTGAGGGCTGTATTTGTTTTTCATCCCAAATGTATCATCAGGACATTGTTAAAACTCACTCTGCCAAGACAGATGAATCCCATCATGATGAGAACATGATCTTTCTATGAGGCTGATGGATGAGACTGTTTAAAAAAAAACAGAGATTTATTGGAAATCTAAGTCTAATTAAAGCAACTGTGTTTCAGAGGTCTAATGAAGTGGTCTGAGTGTTCCTCTGTCTTGGGAATACTGCAGAAAAAAAATAGGAGCTGCAGACACTGCTCAAAAAAAGATAAACTTTCTTTAAAAAAATAAACCATCTGGGTCACGGACCACCAGAACGCTTGCTTCCTGTCTGGAGCTTGGGCACTCAGACAGCTTGCAGAGTCATGGTTGAAGCAGGCCTGGGTGAATTTTTGTGGGAAACAAGTTGGTTCTTAACTGGGCCAAGTTAGAAGCACCACTTTTACTACCAGTTTCTTTTTCTTACTCCTTGTCTTCCCAGACATTACTTTCCAATACGTTTGGCAGAAGCTTTATTCATTCATTTTCCGTCTCCCCCCGTCCTCTTTATCTTCTACTCTGACTCCAACTACCTCCATATCCTCCATCTCTGCATCCATCAATCTCCTCTTTGTCTCCTAACTGGTAGCTCCATCTTTAGGATCATTCTTCTACCAATGTATCCACTGTCCCTCCTCTGAACATGTCCAAACCATTTCAATCTGTCTTCTCTA
This sequence comes from Paraplagusia blochii, assembly GCA_016785265.1. Classification (NCBI taxonomy): domain Eukaryota; kingdom Metazoa; phylum Chordata; class Actinopteri; order Pleuronectiformes; family Cynoglossidae; genus Paraplagusia; species Paraplagusia blochii. The sequence continues at coordinate 146,960 of JAFBJS010002158.1, read as the reverse complement.
GTTTTTACTCCAAACCTTCCTGTCTGTGTTGTCCCTCTAATCACCTCATTCCTGATCCTGTCCATCCTTGTCTCTCCTGAAGAGAATCTCAGCATCTTTTACTCCTCCACCTCCAGCTCTGTCTCCTGTCTCCTGTCTTCTACCTATTCCTAGTGTCTCTAATCCATCCATCATGGCTGGTCTCACCACTGTCCTGTAAACCTTCTGCCTCCTTCACCTTAGCTCTTGTCTCCAGTTGTTCTATCCTGCCTGTCCTCTATTCTTCTCCTCTCTTCCACAGTCTCCACTGCTCTGAACAGTTGATCCTCAGTATCTAAACTCCTCCACCATCTCCACCTCCTTGTAACCTCACCATTCCACTGTTCTCCCTTTTATTCACACACATACTCTCTCTTGCTATGATTGACCTTCATTCCTCTAAAAACAAATCTTAATTTTTCTCACACGTCCACTGAGGACAGATTTCCTGTGAACAACATTTGTACTTGATTTTCTTTTCCCTTTAACACTGTGTATTAATAAAGATAAAGTGTGGTGTGAATAGATCTGAATTATTGATTTCAACTACACTAAACTTCAGTGTTATCATAATTGTGCATCTGAAATTTAAATGTGTGTGAACATAAAACTGAACTCTGAATGGTTCATTGATTTTTATTTTATTTTATTTTTTTCATAGGGAGAGTGAGAAGACAAAACTGCTGATCTCCCAACAGACACAGAAGGTGGTGGAGAAGGAGGCAGAGACTGAAAGGATCAAAGCTGTGATAGGTGTGACAATAGAAGAAGAGATTTTTGTTTTTGTTTTATGTAACTGGAGAAGTTTTGAACTTTGATAACAGTTTTTTTCATCTGACCCCTGATTGGCAGAGGCTGAGAAAGTGGCTCAGGTTGCAGAAATCAAGTTTGGACAGAAAGTGATGGAGAAGGAAACTGAGAAGAAGATCTCTGGAATTGAAGGTTGGTGTCCACGTTTTTTTTTTCTTTTTTTGGTAATAATTTAACATAAACATGTCCATAATAAACATTATCTGGGACTAACATTCATGTCAGGCCCAGGTTTCATGATCCTTCAAATGCATTTACAACAGATGAAAGGAAAGCAAACTCCTTGTCATTGTGGATTTGAACTTGGAACCCTCCGGATCCCAGTTCAGTTCCTTAACCACTAGGCCACCACTGCCCCTAATGTATTATATATTATACTTTTGCAGCCTGGCTCATATGCACAGATATATTCTCCAAGTGTTAGTGATGAATCTTCAAACCAGGGTTGAACAGGGCAGTTATCTCAGACTCCGGGGATCAGCAGTGAAACTCATGGTGTTTTAACACCTTCCTTCCTTTCCCCCAAGCTGTAACTCACTGTGGACATTTAAACCACCCTGCTGGTGACTGTCGGCTCTTACTTATGATTTATAGACGGCGCTTTCCTGGCTCGTCAGAAGGCCAAGGCAGACGCAGAGTTCTACACAGCACAGAGGACAGCTGAGGCCAACAAGGTGAACAAATGACCAGTCGCCAACAATCTGTCCAACCTGCACAGAGTGTCTGGAGAGTCCTGACTTTTTTTACTGTCCTTTTTTTTCCAGCTGAAGTTAACCCCAGAGTACCTGCAGCTGATGAAGTACAAGGCAATCGCTGCTAACAGCAAAATTTACTTTGGCAACGACATACCGCACATGTTTGTAGACGCTGGTGCTGCAGGGACTTCTGTGAAGGCCTCTGCAGCCGTGGACATGGTGGGTGAGCAGATCTTGGATATGGATTAAGTGCAGGGAGGTACGGGACCACCAGGAGAGCGGTGGGTCATGTGGTAGAGTGCAGTAGCCTGGCCCAAAGGTCAAAGGGCTTCTGCTCTGGCTGAGAAAAACTGCTGCTTCTGCTGTTGTTGACCAGGGCCTGTGTTTCTCAAAAAACTTCAGAATTTGTGGAAGACCTAAAACTGAAACAGAAAGTAATATTCCCCCGTACTGGATGAGTATATTTAGACTCAGCACCCAAACAATGAGTTCATTTTACAATAATTACATAACGTTATTTTAGTGCAGTAGCCTGGCCCAAAGGTCAAAGGGCTTCTGCTCTGGCTGAGAAAAACTGCTGCTTCTGCTGTTGTTGACCAGGGCCTGTGTTTCTCAAAAAACTTCAGAATTTGTGGAAGACCTAAAACTGAAACAGAAAGTAATATTTCCCCGTCCTGGATGAGTATATTTAGACTCAGCACCCAAACAATGAGTTCATTTTACAATAATTACAAAACGTTATTTTCTTTGAAAAAAGAAAAATAACTAATTTTTTTTTTTTTTTGCCATATTAAGACTCTTTGTTCATGGGAATGTCTTCTCATATTTGAGGTGAAAATGCAAATTAAGAGGAAGAAAAAGCAAAATCTTTCAACCTTTCAGTACCATGTGTTTTCAACGATGATTTCTGAAACCCATGATAAATACAGGCCCTGGTACGATTTGTCACTGCAGACAAATCACAGGGAAGATGAATGTATAACTGCCTGGTCGTCTTTTTGTCCGTTTGTTTTTTTTTTTTTGTAAATTATTTCCAGCACAAAGACATCTTTAAAATGAAAAAAACATATTTTGCAGAATTCTGTGTGCGTGTTTGTGTGCGTATATATTTATATATGTATACACACATACATAAATAATATATAAAATCACAAAGATAGTTTTTCTTTTTTTTTTCGCACTGTACCTTTAGTGGAGTACTGTAGTGACGGCAGCACTGTTTGTTTGTTGTGTTTGATTCATCTGTTGTGTAAATTTCTCATGAAAACATTCCTGTTCAGATCAGATAACAAAAACTCTTTGTACTAAAGGCAGCGCCATGCAAATTCATTTTGCTCCTCAACAGTGCCCCCTGTAGACCGCAAACTTAAACCAGCGCTTCTGATCTGAATGGTTGTCTGCGTAGCAGCTAGATTGCCTTTTTTTTATACAGTATATTTATAAATAAAATCAAGCATACTGCTTCCTTTCCATTTCTGGCCCGCAGAGGGCGCTCTAAACACAGTTTGAATTTGCTAAAGTTTAAAATGTTGAACTTGAATCTTTGGTTCAATATCCATTATTCAAATTATTGATGTTTTGATATCCTTCATTGGTGCAGTAACTTGACAAAAAAAAAGAAAATACAGACAGGGGGCAGCATCAGAGATTGTAACTACATTTTTATTTGGTTCTGTTGGCCAGACTGGTTGGATCATTTTTCTATGATTCTTGACTTAGTTATTGGAGGGGGTGAGGGGTGAAGTCTGGAGACTGTGTTCTGGGTTTTGAGTTTAACTTTATTGCTGTCACTTTTCATCGGCTCATCACGGACTGCTGGTTATTTGAGTGTAATCCTCAACTAAAGTTTGTCTTGGTCTGAACTTCACAGTTCATTCTTGTGTTTTTTTTTTTTTACATGGTTTTATGTTCTTTTTTTTTACTTTGGTTCTTGACACATTGCCATCCTTCTGGGTTTTATTTTTCTTCACTGACAAGCATATCTGAAAGAAAAACCTCAAACGTCAAACTTCATATCAAAGACCGAGACTTGACTTCACTGCCATTTTTAAGGCTCATGTATCACTGTTTAATTTCTTCTCTTTTTTTTATACAAGGAAACAGATGAGCTGTCTAAATGAGAAATACTGCATGGATAAATCCACCCTGTTGTACAGTATATAACCGGAAATACTAAATAGAACCATAAATAGTTTTAATCTGTCTCCAATAAGAATCATGTCACAGCTTTGGAAGCGTGAATTGTGGGACTGGAGCAGGAACTGCTAGAGCGTTAAATGTTATTGGTTTTGAGGTTAGGACGATTGGGACCAAATCCATGTTTGTTGTGTTTTTTTTTATTAATCATCTAAGCACTTGACTGCTTTTTTGTTTTTTTTTTTTTAGAGAAATGTTTTTGTGATTGCAATGTAGCATTTCCGAAAAACGATTACGTAGTAACACATGGGTTTCTGCAGCAATTCCTGATTCTTTTCATTGTGGAGAACAGATGCAGTTTATTAATAATAAGGTTTTGATGTTTTGTGTGGGTTTATTAGGTTAGTATTATGAAAAAGTTTTCTTGCCCTTCAGATAAAGACAAAGCTTTTTTTTTATTTCTTGATCCACTTTTATCCAACACAAATTATTATTTTGTTATTGCGGTGATTTTGGTTTCTCTGATCAACATGGGATTTGCAGTGATTTTAAAATAATTTTTTCCTTTGCACTGACGTCACCTGTGACTACATATTTGTAGACGCTGTCATTGGACGGTACAGATCATTTGTGTTATTCTATAAATAAGAAATGAGAAATCACTGATAATTCTTATGTATAAAGACATGCACTGAAGAAATTGTGTTTGAAAGAAAATAAAAAAAAATACAGTTGTGTATCACCTGTTCTGCTGAGTTATTGGTTAAACTGAAAAACCTTTCAGAAGAACCATGTGAAACCAGAGTTCCTGGTCCATACTCATGTGATACACTGTTCCTGTCACCTGCTCATACCTGCCTCCCTTTAAACCAGCAGCTGAAATGAAACCTAGCTGCACAAACTCTCCAGGGTAAAGAATATTTGCTTTTCCGAAGTACTGCTATGTTTTGGTTCTGTTTTGGTGATTCATGTTCTTCTCTTCCTTTCATTTTGCCCCTTTTTTCAGGGGCTGCCAAGGCGAGTCAACAATTTCCATCTCCCACTGTCCTCTGTATCCTCAACTCTGACTCCAACTCCACGTCCTCTCTCTGCATCCAACAATCTCCTCTCCGTGATAGCTCCATCTCTTGGATCATTCTTCTACCAATGTGTCCACTGTCCCTCCTCTGAACATGTCCAAACCATCTCAATCAATGGCTTCTCTAGCTTTTTCTCTTCCCGTCTGAGTTGTCCCTCTAGTGTCCTCATTCCTGATCCTGTCCATCCTGGAAAACCTCAGCATCTTTAACTCCTCCACCTCCAGCTCTGCCTCTTGTCTTCTACCCATTCCTAGTGTCTCTAATCCATCCATCATGGCTGGTCTCACAACTGTCCTGTAAACCTTTCCCTTCACCTTAGCTGACTCTCTTCTACCACAGATCACTCCTGACTTTTTTCTCCAGTTGTTCCATCCTGTCTGTCCTCTATTCTTCTCCTCTCTTCCACAGTCTCTACTTCTCTGAATAGTTGATCCTAATCCCACCTCTGCTCCTTGGAACTTCATGGTGATTCATACTTATTACAGCTTAATTATTTGAGGTTTCCATGTTGCCGCGCCTTCCTTATCAGCGATATGACTCCCGTCAAACACTTCTCCATTATCACCAGAATTTCCCTGATTTCCCCACTGCCTGAGACTACACTGGGACATTTACTGCAACTGGACCAAGAGACGTGACAACAAACACTGAATTGTTCTTTGCTGCAGTCATTTCAGCTCTCTCCGCCTGGCCGACACCCAATATACGGGCTGCTGAATGACACACTGGAGAAATATTGGATGTGTGTGCGTTAACTGAACATACTTTAAGGTTCAGTTCTTTTCAAGTTCATCTCTATCCACGAAGAATGAATCAATGCCCACGATTTAGAAAATAAAATAGAATTGTGTGTGTTAAGATCTTTCGAACATCTGCGTGGACACAAGGACAGAAGAGACTGTTGACAAGAGAGCAGACAAGACTCAGGATTGTTCTCCAGCGTGACTGACTGTCACAGAAAGTCTGGACTGGAATCAGTCCAGGACTCACTGTGTCAGAAGGCGCTCCAGAGACACAGAGAATGTCTTCAAAAAGCTGGCACAGAACCTGTTGAACCGAATTAGCATTACGCTTGCTTGGGGTTCATCAAGGAAAAATGTGCGGATGTCCGACAAAAACATTTGGCCGATATCGCTGTACTTATGTAATATCGCTAGTGCTGTTTTTTTTCACAACAATGAAAAAAACATGTCTGGGTTTTTGCCAAATTTGTTAAAATTTGACGTTTGTCCCCTGTGTTGTGATGTTGACCCCCGACTTTTGGTGCAAACAGCCGTATATTTCGGTAACAGCTGATAATGGTCTCAGAAATGAAGTGTTTGGACAATATCAGATGTCAGCCATCTGTTAAGAGTTAAGACTCCATGACAGCCATGGGCAAACATTAAGACTAGGGGTATCAAACTTGCGGCCCGTGGGCCATTTGTGGCCCGTGGAACGATATTTTTTGGCCCCCACCTTGATGTGAAAGTTGAATTTATAATAATAATTTATAGATTTCTTTTCCACATTTGATGGTAAAATCCTATAGTTCTCAAAACCCTGATCCAGAGTCTCCTTCTGGTTCAGTGTTGAACACAGAATCTATGGGAAAATGTTTTTTTTTCTTTTTTCTTTGAAAGCTGACGCGGCCCTTTGGTGAAATGATAGTGTTGGTGGTGGCTTTCAACTTGGACCCCTGGTTTAGACTCACTGGTCACAATTGGTCCTACAATTTGACTTAGGTGCTAGGGTAAATGACATGTTATAGTCATACACCGACTAAAATGCTAACATGCGTTTAGCCTTCTCTACCCCATCTCTATGGGAATTGTGGGTATTGCAGGGAAAATGAAAGTGTGAGTATAACAGTATAATCACAGTAGAAACAATGATCTAATCTAGAGACATTTCGGGGGCCGGATAAAACAGCTGAACGGGCCACATCTGGCCCCCGGGCCTTAGTTTGTCTCTGCCTGCTTTATGAGAATGTGTAAATGATTTCTTGAAATCACGTGGGAAACACTCAGACTGACTAGTCAGCTGAAGGTACATGATGCTATTCCTCAGCTCCTCCTCCTCCAGGATGAGGTGTGGGGGTGGGGGGTTCTGCAGAGGACTAGGACTCACTTCATAGAAGTCAAGTCTCGACAGAGGACATGGGAAACAGAAAGTTTCCAGCAGTCGCCTCTGCACAGGAACAAAAACCTTGTTGATTTCCCACCTGAGACGAAACTTCTCCCTCTGGCGAGGAGCTGGAGCAGCAGCAGCAGAGGAAAGTTGTCTCTTCCCGGGTCTCAGTGCACGAACCTTCGGCGTCAACAGAAGATGTAAAAGCTGTGATGATCGCCGCGTCCACTCAGCAGGAGGAGCAGACGTGCACGCCCGTGCTGCAGGGTCTGTGGGAGCAGGTGAGGACCGGGCAGGAGCAGATCCTCCTCTCCCCTTACCTGCCCGCGTCCTACGCCTTCCTCACGCACGTCCTCTGCTGTGCACCCTTTCTGGCTCTGGACGCTCTGGCCACGGTGTCCCCGCGGGTCAGTTCCTGGAGGATCTCCTCGGGCTCGGGGCCGCCACCGCCTGTCAGCAGATGGATGGTCTGCTTCTGGTCGGTCTTGTTCAAATACCTGACCGTGGTGCTGCCGGTCACCGCGATGCTCCAGAGCCTGCGCGGCACCGACTTACCGTCAGTGGCTCCTTCATGCCCGCAGCTCTGCATGGAGGTCTGTGCGTGTTTCCTGCTCTTCGACACACTCTTCTTCATATGGCACTTCTCCATGCACAGGTGAAGACTGACGTCTGTTTATTTCAATCAAAGCAGTGAGATAAACATATACTTGAAGTTAGTGTGTACACTTATCTCTCCCCTGCAGGGGGTGCTAGTGCAGTTCCAATGACAGGTTATTGTGTTTAGTGCCTGACATTTTTAACTTTGTCTTAACAATACGTAGAATGTCAAAAAGATTTAGAGAAGACCTGGGAAAACTAAGGCCCGGGGGCCAGATGTAGCTCATTTTTATACTGTTAATTTATAATTGCCTTTACCCTTCAAAGCCAGCATTTCCCCAATCAATTATAATTAATTAAGATGCTAAAACAAATTATAATTACAACACTAATTTATGATCATTTATCTTGGTTAACACAAATACACAGATCTGTCTGAACCAGGCTATAAAAAAAGAATAATTCATTTATTTAAAGTAGCACAAAAAGAAAAAAAACACAAACGGGGGACAATGAAAACAGAAAAGTCTTCATGTCAAGTTACAAGTGTAAGGATCAGGTGCAAACTGAGGCTCGCGGGCCCAATCTGACCCATGTTGTTTTTACTTGGTTGGCAAGGTTAGTATCAAATGAGTACTAGAGTATGGGTCTCTTTGTTAGTGACCTCTACAGACTGACTAAGTTACAGCGCATACATTTCTTTTGGGAAAGTTACAGCACAGATGTCTTTCATTTCTGTTCATGTGTTTATAATATTAAGCCTGTGATTGTTCCAAATTTATGTTTACACAGAACTAATGATTGTTTCCATATGTAAGTATTTTACATCTCATATCTGGACAGAAGTGTAAACATGCACAATTGTCATCAATGTTTCAGGAAATACGCAGTTTGCCCTGCGGTTACTGAGTTACTGGACTAAACATCTTCATGTTCGACTCCAAACACAGCTGTGTGAGCTGAAAAAGAAGAACTAAATCAAAGTCCAATGACAGTTGAAACCAGTCTAACCAACCAATTAGAAACCATCAATCGTCAGTCAAGAACCGCAGCGACGGCTGTCATGTGTTACAGTGTTTACCCAGACTGACAGACTCAGGCCTGGTTTGATGTGGTTAACTTAACAAATAAAACCAAAATAAAGGTGTTAAAGAGTTGACTCTGACAATGATTAATCAACTATAATTACTTTGTTATTTTGCTGTAAAAATTTTAAATTCAACAAAGAGCAAAGTTGTCTTTGCTTACTTAAGCGGGGGTGATAAATCACAGGTGTTTGTCATCACTCGCCTCCAGACAGAAATCATCTAAAATAATGTGATTAAAAAAAAGACTTCATGTTAATCAGTCTGTTGTTTGTTGTTGGAAATGAATTGATTTACAACACAGTTGTCAATTCATTTATGATGTCATGAAAAGGCTAAACTAACAATGGTTCCACACTGTGTCTTATGTTTGACAGAAGTGCAGAGAACTTTTATTTCCATCAAGAAATTAGAAAAGTGAATGCACCGCCCGGGAATCGAACCCGGGTCGCAAGAATGGGAATCTTACATGATACCACTACACCAGCGGTGCTTGTGTTGGTGCTGCTTAATTACATTTTACTACAAAGGTTTTTGTCCCTGTCTCAATGTCCAGTTGACTAAAGAAACTCTCTAACCTCTAAACAAGGGCCTGGATGAGTGAGAATCTTCATCACTATATCTTCATCACTATATACCTGCATGTTTTTTTTGTTACTGTGCAACTGCATCACCAATCTTAGTCACACAAGTCGTCACATTGTTGGAAGATCTAATGACGCCCGATTATAAAAATCTCTGGCCCGAGAAAGGTAACATTTATCGCAAATTTAGCAACACTTTCAACTTGTCCCTTTTTTTTCAGGGGTTGCCAGAGTGAGTCAACATTTCCATCTCCCCTGTCCTCTGTATCTTCTTCTCTGACTCCAACTACCTCCATGTCCTCCCTCACTGCATCCATCAATCTCCTCTTTGTCTCCTACCTGGTAGCTCCATCTCTAGGATCATTCTTCTACCAATGTATCCACTGTCCCCCATCTGAACATGTCCAAACCATCTCAATCTGTCTTCTCTAGTTTTTACTCCAAACCTTCCTGTCTGTGTTGTCCCTCTAATCACCTCATTCCTGATCCTGTCCATCCTTGTCTCTTCTGAAGAGAATCTCAGCATCTTTTACTCCTCCACCTCCAGCTCTGTCTCCTGTCTTCTACCTATTCCTAATGATAACCTAATGATACTATTAGTCATGTAAAAGTCAAATGTCTTGTAAAGCAAAAATGACTCTACTAAACTAGTCCATCCATTCATTCATCTTCATCCTCTTATCCTGACCTGGGCAAACTAAGGCCCGGGGTCCAGTTGTGGCCCATTTGGCATTATAATCCGGCCCGCCAGACTTCTACCTTTTCCCCGCAAAGTCAGCATTTCCCCAATAGATAGAAAAAAAGAGGCTTAAAGTATTTTCCTTTATTCAGTACTTTACTTATTATTTATCTTAGTTCACAAAAATACAGAAATCTTTCTGATCCTTATCTGGACCGTGACTCAAATTTTAGTACCAGCTGTGGCCTGCAAGACAAATTAATTGCCCAGGCCTGTTCTTATCCGTTACCTTGCTTGACTGAAAGTCAATCACCCCAACTGGAAGGCCATGAAGAAAAATGTTAAATTGTCCTTAAATCCTTGAATGTCATATTAAAAAAAGAAAAGTACAAAATACAGAAAAACCAACCGTTTCTGCACCATGGTTTGTCTCAGACTAAGATCATACATCGACAAATGACAGAAAACATCCTACAACTGTTGGAATAAAACATTGACATCTCCCTGTTTTTTTTCTTCTTTAGGTTTTCATGGCTGTACACCAACATCCACCATGTGCATCACCGCCACCGCCTGCCCTTCGCCTTTGCGGCCCAGGACTCCAGCTGCGTGGAGCTGCTGTCTCTGCTGCTCCTGGCTCTGTGCAGCTGCTGGGCCGTGGGCTGTCACCCTCTGAGCGAGGCCTCCTTTCACCTCCTCAACAGCTGGATGGCAGTGGAGGACCACTGTGGATACAACCTGCCCTGGGCCCTGCACAGACTGCTGCCCTGCCTGGGAGGAGCCCCCTTCCACCAGGCCCACCACCGGCTGAACAGAGGCAACTACGCCCCCTACTTCACCCACTGGGACCGCATCTTTAGAACATACCATTTTGATGCAGAGGGGTGACACCGACGCAGCTTCTGCTGCATGACAGAGTTTTAATGGAAGGAGAGTTTTATCGTTGGTCTTCGCCTGCGCTTTTCAATAAATCTTCATTCCAGTTTTTTCCAGCGCTCGTTTTCCTGCTGTCCATCAAAAAGTTGAGTCGGAAGAGTTCAGTTGATTTTCTCTCGAAAATGTCACGCCTCTCATCCCAGAGACTTCTGTTCCTCAGAGAGGAAATTTTCATGACCTTTATACGTATATATATATTTTCTTGCACTTTTACTTGGTTTCTAGCAGTGACCATGTCCTAACTGGGAAACTGCAACTATGGTGAAAAAATTTATTATATTTGCTTGTTTCTTGAACAACTATGATTTACTCAGACTATAAAAACAACTAAAAAAAGTTTTCAGTTTTCAATTCAGTTGTCAATGTTTTACACACAGTTTTTTTTACAGTTTGATCAAACTGGACCAGTTGTTGATGGAATAAAAGACATTTACTCCAACCATGAGGCCCAGTGTTACAAAGCAGTTGACAACTTAACTTTCTCTTCAACTTCTTACATTTTATTGAATTTTACAAGTTCCAAAAACCAAAAGAATGTGGAAAGAATCTTCTTACATGATTGAAAAATGTATTTTCTTTCTCCCAACTCGGAATTTTACCCCACCTGAGTTTCCTAACCTACATCACAAAACTGTATTTTTACTGAGTTTCTCCATTCCCGCGGCCCTCTAGGTGCCACTGACTGTGCAAGTTTGTGCCACGGCCCCCGTATAAGAATCACATGATGCTGACCTATTTACAATAATATGTATTAAAGATTAAGAATTCTGGTTTTTTTTCTCAAATATCTTCAGGTTAAATTCAGGTTCAGGTTCAGAGGAGGGACAGTGGATACATGGGGGAGGAATGATCCTAGAGATGGAGCTACCAGGTAGGAGATAAAGAGGAGATTGATGGATGCAGTGAGGGAGGACATGGAGGTAGTTGGAGTCAGAGTAGAAGATACAGAGGACAGAGGGAGATGGAAAATGTTGATTGGCTGTGGCAACTCCTGAAAAAGGGACAAGCTGAAAGGAGAAGAAGAAGAAAAAGGTCTTCAGGTTCAATAGCCTTAGTCTTAAATCCTAAACTCAAAGTAAAAGTTGCTTCATTTAATCCCTGTTTTTCCTTCAAGCTCAGACTTGTGTTGCTGCTTCTGCCGTTTCTGCGACTACAGCTGCCAACACTCACGTCGTCTTTTGCTCACTTATCAAAACCATCTGTGGTTTTTACCTGGTGTTTGTATTAATGCGACAACTGACCTTGTCCATGTGAGGAGCTGTAGCTGTTAATCACAGTCATAACAGTAGCCCTGGGCTTTTACTTCAACTGTTCCTCTGAGAACATGTGAGAAGAATTTTGCGCTTACTCATTTTTTACATAATAGGATAACAAAGTGTTGGAAGATTCCTCCAGCCCATTGAAGCCTGTTACAGTTCAGTGAGTGTCTTGTGATTCAGCACACAAAGCCACAGGCGGTGATTTTACAGACACGACCTGAAATGTTGCAACACTGAGTTCCCTCCAGCTACAGACCTGATTGAAATTGACAACATCTTCCCCCACTAGCGTCAATGTTCAGTTCCGAACATGTGTTTTTCATTTGTTCACTTCTGCGGAAGGACTTTTTTAAAGTTGCGCAACGACAGACTTTAATTGTTAATTGTGCGAGCAGATTTGTAAATGAACGTCAACAAGGTCTGGTGAGAACTGTGTCTGGGGTGGAGGTGGAGGCAGAGTCAGTCAAGGATGAGCAGTGGGTGGTGGTGTTGCTGCCAAGAGATGAAATGATAAACATTTGACCCAAAACGGAAACAATCAGACCTTATTACTGGGCCCACGTCAGAGTCTGGGCGAGTCCTGCAGTTTGAGATGACACACAGGAGGACACGTTCACAGCAAAACACACGTATACGTCCAGCTGACCACACCAGAAGTTAGAGATACTCTGGGGAAAGTGCAGTAGAAATGAGTGAATTGCCCTGGAGTTTCTCACCAGGACAAATTTATTAAAGACAATTGTTGCAAAAATGGAGGAAACAGTTCTAAATATAGGAGTCCTTATCTCAGCCACACTGAGAGCAAATGTTAAAAAAAAAAGAATTATCACACAGAAGCAGCTGAATTTTGGCCGAATGGTCGTAAAACATTGATGAAACGACCCTGAAAAAAATCAAGAAATCCTAATAAACATAAATATAAACATTTGAGGCAGAGGTGGGATGAGGTCTGTGGTTTGCAAGTCATTAGCAAGTCTCCAGTTGTTGTCTTAGGAAATTTCCGATTTATTTTTGCCTGCATAACAGTGTATAAAGAAATGCAAAGAAGGCAGTTGAATTTTTTTTATTTAATTAAAAAATATATATTCCCTGGATGTTTCTTATTAAATAAGATGAATTTGAAAAATGTTTTTGCATTTTTTGGTAAAGTCCAAACACACATATACACACTGTAAAAAAATTATGTTCATTAAAACTTTTTTAAAATTAATACATTTTGCATGTTTTTGTGGAATTGTTGGAATTTGTTTTTTTATGAGACATTTGGGATTTTTTAATTGTAATTTTACACATTATATTGGTCTATGGTGAAAAATTATGATGATTTTTTTTTTATAATTATTTTCATTGTTTTTTCATGTTTCTTAAAAAAATATTCAAAAGTTTGGTTCTTTAGTCCATTACCTAAACTGTGAGGAAAATCTATCATTGTCATAATATTGTAGAATGTACAACTTCAACAGTTAACTGGAATCAAAGATTTTTTTTACACACACCACACGTTTCAACCACAGTGTTTACGATGCATCGTGTAAGTTGAGAAATAAACTTTTACAAAACTTTAAACATTTTACAAATGGGTTTCATTCTGGTTTAAACTTTAATGATCTGGGAACAAAACAAGGGTTTCTAAACAGTTTATAAATTCTGCTGTAAAACCGGTCTTTTTTCACAGTAATGTGTTTGACTTTGGAATGGAACAGATGTTTTTAATAGAAAACAGACAGACTTCAAAACACCTCATTGACCTTCAAACTGAGAACTCTCTGAAAAAAAAAACTTTACAGTTTTGTTACCCTTTGGATATTACATTATTACGATCTAACTTGCTCACAGATTTGTTATTCAAATTCTGGTTTTCTTCCTTGTAAGAACTGATTTGACTCCTTTTTATATCTTCCTTGACAAAAGCACTTAGAGCTGAAGACAACTGACTGTTAGAACCGTCCCCTGTGGAGACATTCACGTTTCCAAACCTCCAACCTCAGACTCTGACCCTCTTTGAGAAACCGTGTTCTCATAACTCAAATAAACAAGTGATGTTAAACAAGGATAATTTTACTCTGCAGGTTCAGAAAGCAACCATAATCCTTCCCAAGGGGGAGCAGTGAGATGAAACCAGGTCTGACAAACATGAGCGTTTCATAACAGAGAGGAAAAAACCCAGAACTTTAAGATGCCGTTCTTATCGTCAGAGACTTCCCATTTCACCATCGTCCCTGAATGTTTGCCATTCTCTGACAAAGGCCAGTTTCGTATTTCACCCGTCGTTCTGTAAATACTCAATTAGTGAATACTGCACTGTGCACACAGGGCCTGTTGGCACAGGAAGCGGGACCTGAGGTTCATGCTCTCTGGTTTGTTTCCATTTATAGACTGGTTGTGTATGAAGGGTCATTCAGAGCTGCAGCGTCTGTTTCTGAAGTATCTGAATGCACTTGTCATCACTGAGTCCATGCCAAAGATTTTTTTTTTGTTGCTAATGTTTAGTTTAAACAAGGATTTCTTTCTGCAGCACTGACCATTTTCTGCAGTGGGTTCTCAGACCCTGCACCATCAGTTATGTCCCAAACTGCTGCTAACAGTAGCAGGAGGTAAGTTTTTCAAGTCTTAAATCAGAAGAAACATTATTTTTATATTTTTTTCAAGAAGAACTTTTTAAGGAATATACTGAAAAATACATTTTTGATACGTCAAGTTTTCAATCATATTCACTAAAATAGTAAACAAAAAAATTCATGAAATGATTGAAAAAATTAAAGAAAAATAAATTAAAGATACTAACATATGTCTTTTATGTTAATTCTAATGATGACATTTTTCAGTATGTAAAAGATTGACCAGGTTAAAATACACAAAAAAAAAGTCTTCAAAAATTTAAATTACTTAAAAAAAAAACAACTGAAAATGGATGACGCTGCCAAGTTGCCAAAGTTTTCAGCAAGTTGACAAGTCTATTTTTGTTTTTAGCATAAAAACTGAAACAAATTCCAGAAAAAGTCTTAAAAAAGTTTCTCTAAAATGACCAGAAATTGACTCATTTGTCTTAAAATACTTATGTATGTTTATTTTTAAGGTTTAAATGTAGAAAAAAAGGACACTTTTTTCTATGGTAACTTTCAATCACACTGAAAACGATTAAGTTATATCTTCTGTCTTCAAAATTAAAATTTTCTTACAAACATTAATTTGCCTTAAATACTTAAATATCGCCAATATCGTGGTTGAAATTTAGATATTTTTCTCTAGTACACCAACTCTTAATCACACTAAAATATTAAACAAGAAATTTGCTAAAAAAAACTCTGACAAACATTTATTAATTCTTCTTAAAAAACTTTTGATCATTGTGAAACACTAAACTGAAAAATTCTTAAAAATTAGTTGAAATTCACTCTTTTGCTTGAAAATAGTTTGATATTCCTACTCTTTTTGGGGAATCTGAATTTTTTTGTGTTTACAGCAGCAGTTATTTTTAAATGCTGCACAAAGGCTGTGCCTGACAAGTGCAAAAATATGATAAAAATTAGACTCCCGTCAGGATTTGAACCCAAGTCTCCCATGTGACAGGCGGGGATATTCACCAAGATAGTAACAACGAACTAGCACGCCAACTTTTTATCACACTGGAACACCAAACTAGTAAATTCCTGGAAAAATCTTGAAATCCCCAAAAATTATCAAAGAATGACCAGAAATGCATGTATTTGCCTTAAAATACTTAGATAGGTACAATTTTAGTCAAAATTTAGTAGAATAGAATATTTTCTCTTTTAAATTGAAAAAGTCTTAAAAATTAGTAGTTTGTCACAATGTATGTGACAAAGTCAAAATTTTGTAGTCAAAATTTTGAAAAAAAAAAAAAAAATTTTGGCATGAACTTCTGCTCTCACTGCAACGCCAAACTAATATTTTTCTGAAAATCTCAAGTCTAAAATGTTCCCAGAATAGACTTAAAATGCACTAATTTGCACTAAGATACTTAGATATGTCTATTTTTTAGGTCCAAATTTAGAAAAAAATAAACATTTTTAGTATGCCAACTTCGGTCATAGCGAAACACTAAATCAATACTTGAAATTCACTCTTTTGCTTTAAAATACCTTCATATACAGACTCTTTGGGGGAAACTTGGAAAATAATTGTGTTAACAGGAGTTGGCTTTTTCTAATTGCCGCACACAGGCTGCGACTAACAAGTGCAAAAATATGACTAGCTTCTCGTCAGGGAATTGAACCACGGTCTGCTGCATGACAGGCAGGAATACTCACCACTACACTACCGAGGAACTTGTAGGGCAACAATTTATTACACTTTAACTCTGTATTATTAGATTCCTTAATAATAAATAGAAAAAGTCCTAAAAAAGCAAAAATTCTCAAAAATGACCAAAAATGCATGCATTTGCCCTGCCCTTAGATAAGTCTGTCTTGAATAACACTAAAACACAAAACACTCTGAAATCATTTCCAAAATAAAAGTTTCTCAAAAAAAAACTAAAACTGCACTCAACTGCTCTAAAATTTTTAGTTAAGTTATATTTTTTCTGTTACTCTAACCTTTGATCGCACGAAATCACTAAACTAGAAATTTTCTAAATTACTCCTCAAAGATAAAAGATTCACACTAAAAACACATTCATTTTCTTAAAATACTACAAGAAGTAAATTTTTGGGCTATGTATATTTTATATGTATATAAAAAATGTATACGTATAGTCATGAAAAAAAAAACATGAAAGGTTTTACAGTGAAACACTAAGTTGATACTTTCCTGAAATTGTTTAAAAATAAAATTCCTCACAAATTTTACATCCTTGCTTTTAAATTATTTGCTATGTCCCCTTTTTGGGGGAAATTTGGAAAAATTTGTAAACAGCAGCATTTTTTTTTTTTTTTTTTTTTTTTTTTTTCAATTAATGCAAAAATATTTTCTTCTTAAAAATGACTAAAATTGCGTTCATTTGTTTTAAAATACTTATATTTGTGAATTATGTGGCAAATATTTAGAATATATTTACTTTTTTAGGAGGCCAACTCTTGAGGGAATAGAGTAAATAAAATCTTGATGCTTCAGTCTCAGGTGTGTGTTTGTATGAAACTTAATAAAAAAAAAAATAAAACAGCGGTAAATCACTGTTTATGGTCAAAAGTAAACTTTTATTTTTTTTAACTATGGTCTTTTTTATGAAATTAAGAACAGTTACCATTTTCTCTCCCCAACAAAAAAAATCACATTAAGCTGCATTATGCATTGTCACGATTACACAAGAAAGAAATGTTATATTTATATAAAATTTACACATACATTTTCTTATATATCTACTCTGTTGTAAAAATCAATAAATTAAAACAATAAATAGTGTTTTATTCGACACAAGCAGCAGAGGTATCAAAAGGCTAACAACGTAAGAAAATATTGTCATTTTCTTGGGGAGGCTTTGGTCGCAGATATTTGAGACTGGGCCCCTGTTTTCACACTTCATATTAGCTTACAGAAGCTTTGGTTCCATAAAAGACTTCTCTACATAAACGTGATGTATGAGCTAGCCTCGGATGGTGTACATGGAAATGGGTCAGTAAAGATTTTCACCTAGGAATGTTGACCCCCTTCCCCCAAAGCCAGTCTAGAGCCCCCTTGAGTACAACCATGTCAAAAGATGTCCTGAACGGGATCCAGATCCCCAACTCAGAGTTTTGTCTCACATGTTTCTCATGTGTCCAACACCTTCCTATCACTCCAGCCACAGGGAGTTGAAGAAAGGCATGTGACGTTGGAAACAGTCTATGGGGGAGATAACCACACCACCACCACAACCCCCACACAGCACCTAGGTATCAGGGGTCTGCAGGAGGCAAGAGCGAGGCCTGCACAGTTCATGTCTTGTCAGGTTGCTTCTGGGAGGTCAATCTGCTGCACCAGGACACATGAAGTGCTGATTAGTGTTTGCATCGAGTGGGGAGTCCAGAGATAAGTGCAAAGGAAGACAGATGTCAGGGGGGAAGTGGAAGGAGGGGAAACTGTTGGCCCGTAAGTTCCCACAAGGCTTCCCAGACAGATCATGCACTTGGTTGAGTCCCTGGAAAATCTTGTTCCTTTTTGCTCTTGTTGGTGTCACTTTTGGCACCTTGCTGACCACAGGTCAGTGACATGTTGTCTCTCCACTGTCTATATTGGCGTAAGGGTGCGCAGTGTGTCCGGTGAGAGCCTTGTTTGCTTGCACGAACCGGGAATGTGTGGTTCCAATCTCACGGAGATTCCAACTGTGGTCCCTTTTTTGTCAAAGGCATTCTGTGCTTATCTCCTCTTCCAGCCTATTGTTTGTTCAGTGCCTTTCCTTTGCGTCCATAAGACTTTACGATAAGTTTAGCTCCGTCTCTCTCAGAGCGCAGACTATCTGCAGCCACACTCTCCGACCACCATGCCTTCAAACTTGGACTTAAATGTGACCACACCTGTCTCATCCAAGTAGAGCAGAGAGATGGGCTCCAGCTTGGTGGGCACACAACAAGCTCTCGCTGCCTTTTGGGGACTGTTTATGTTGATCAACGTCTGAACAATGGCATGTTTGGTCGGCGTGACCTGCTTTGTGAGTGGAAAAGAGCACACGCCGGTGCACTCGTAGGCGTCGTAGCCAAGAGGTGCTATGATCCAACTGTCCCAGCCGATGTCTTTGAACTCCACGTACAGAGACTGCTTTGTGCAGTGGTTGACTTTGGCGTTACGACGGATCCGCGACGTTGAGTCATAGATGAGATTGGACCGCATCTGAATGAGATCCTCTTCTTCTGGTTGTTGTCCTCCCTTGTCGCTCCAATCACCCAACTCGATGTCATTCTGTAGAACCATGTTTGAGGTTTCATGGTCAATCATCTCATTCAGTTCACGCTTGTCAACGCGGTGGTCGCTGCTCTGATCGTCCGAGAAAACAATCAGTAGGGGTTTGTGATTCTCCTCAGGACTGGTATCGACCTTCATGTCCCCTACAGGTGGATGTCTGCTTTCGTTGTCCTCCAGTATATTTTGAACACCTTCATCAGACATGCTGGTGATGTGCACTTCTAGCCGATGCGTGGTGCCCCCATCAGAACTGTGCCAGCGTCTCACAGCAGCAGTGAGATTGAAGGCCTGCCAGCCGTTATCAGTACCATAAACCTGTCTCGATGCCAACTCCACCCTCTCCGGCTGCTCTCCTCCTCCTCTCTTCCCACCTACCCCGGTTATGTTAGCGTTTGTCACGTTGTCCTCTTGTCCGTACGATTCGATTTCATAAATGGTGACCTTACGATCAACACCTGCATAAAGGTGGCGGTCGGTCTGGACCAGGGTGTAGATGCGGAGTTCCGCTGCGCTGATGCGTTCATGGTGAGGGACTGAGACATTGAAGAGGAGGGGGTGACGTCTGACTCCACCAACACAGAGAACACCAGGAGATGAATCTGGCCAGAGAAGATAACAAGTGGGGAAAGTAAATTTTTGTGGAATCATGGCATACCAAAAGGAATCCCAGATTTTGATATCAAATCAAATCATTGCTAACAAAAATTTGCCAAATAGTTTTTTTAACATAAGTATTGCCAAATATTTTGGAATACCTGATACCTGATGACCCTGATATACCCAAACAAGCCTTACCTTCATTTATAAAGCTGCGGACGATGCTGGCAGAAGGTACTGCACTGTGGTCATTAGCAAAGCGGTTGTAGAGCTCCATCATATACTCAGGCGGTTCCTCTCTTAAGTTTCCAGGAGACAGTGAAGGACCCGACCCAGAAAGGTTGAACGTTTGCAAGAACTGTTCCTTCAAGTTGGCCAGCAGACTCTGCATGTTCTCATCCTGCTCCAACAACGATGGCTCCACCACTCCTCCGTGCCCATCGTCAAGCCCTGGAGCTGGACGATGCCTGTGATGGGGGTCGGAGATGGGACTGCTCCTGCCGTAGAAGAGTTCCTGGAGTAGCAGGATGGATAACAGCAGGAGCTGTGTCTTGGAGCTGCAGGTGGTTCTGGGTTCAGAAACCCAAGTGCTCGCCATGAGAAAAACAATCTGCAGTTTTTTTGGTCACCGCCCGTTTATTGATATTCGTGCAACAAGATAAAAAAAAAGTTTTGATTCCAGGAACTTGTGTATGAGGTGTTCACTTCATCTGCAGCAAAAAAAAGTTCTCAAAACAGTTGACGGTCCTGGTGACCCTTGCACTGTCTCTGCAGAAGGGTATGTATTCCTGATGCGCTCAGATTTCACAGCTTTCATTCACAAGTACAACCTCTGCGGTCCAGGGCGAAACCTCGGCAGCTCCAGTGCCTGAACCTTGACTTCGTCTGTGCAAGTCATCGCTGTTGCGTCCAGTCCTGGGTCAGTCTGTGTCTTCTTCTGGCTGCACTGCTCTGCTCTGGTCTTCCCAGCTTTCTCTCTGTCCCTTATCTATGATATGGTGGGCTCTGCATTACTAAGTGTGTATGGCCTCTTTGCTGGTGTGTGTGTGTAAGGGCGTGCACATCTTCAGTTTTCGTGTGATGCACGAGCGCGTGTTATCTCACAACTTCCTTAATGAGGACTTCGTAAACATGTCCTGTAGCCTCTTCCTTGTGGAAGCGTTTTTTGTTTGGGTGGGTGCTCGGAGCTGATATACTTCATTTGTTTATTATCTTTGTAAATGGTGGAGTTTGTCAGCCACTGTCTGAGCTCAATTCACCATTTCTTTCGGACAAAATACTCCAAAGGCTGTGTTGATAGTGTCGGCAGTAACGGGATGCATCTATTACACATCAAATGTCCAAACAGAATTGGAATGCAATGAGGTGTGAGGCCTTAATGGTGTTGAATTTGAGATGCTGAGCTCCACGGTGAGTTTTGGAAACATTTAAAGTAGTTGATGAGAGAAGCAGTTTTGGCTTCTGGTCGTTTAACAAATGCCTTCTCTGGTCTGCTGAACAAACCCGTTGGAGATTGATTTTCAACGTCTAGACAGATAATAATGAAAACATAAAACAAATCTACATGTCAATGCCCCCAATTGCATAACATCTTTTACAAGTCTGCAGTGGCCTATGTGGATTAATATTCAAGTTTCCATAGCAACTGAATGGGGATTGGCTGGCAGGAAGTTTGTTTACGACCGACAGACAAAACATATTGACCTTCATGACACAGAATGGAATAAAATTGATTTGTGGCGACAGGTCACGATGAGAACGATTTAAGATTTGTGTTAACCAAGATAAACAACATGTAAAAGTCATTAACCTTCATTATTCCATTCCGTTACTGGGTTTCAGGGGCAACATTCTCCATAACTGCCACCTAAATCACACTGTACCAT
Source organism: Paraplagusia blochii (assembly GCA_016785265.1). Taxonomy (NCBI): domain Eukaryota; kingdom Metazoa; phylum Chordata; class Actinopteri; order Pleuronectiformes; family Cynoglossidae; genus Paraplagusia; species Paraplagusia blochii. The sequence continues at coordinate 125,650 of JAFBJS010002158.1, read as the reverse complement.
ACTGTTAGCCTTCCTTTTCTATGCTATCTATTGGTGAAATATAGGCAATGCAAGAAAACCCTGGACCCTGGATGTCGCCTTATGGAGCATATGAACTTGACTGGACCATGAATGGACTTTATAGAACCCTTCTTTTATTTGTAGACCTTAAAGAAATTTTAGTTTTTATTCGCTAATGTTTAGTTAGCCCGCCTGTCCGTCCTGGGTGAGGATCCCCTCCACTGTCGATCACCCTGAGGTTTCTTACTTTTTTTCCCTTTCTGTGTTTTTGGGAATTGTTCCTCAGCCGGTGTGAGGGTCTATAAGGTCAGGGGCTATCTCTATATATTCTTTTTTATTCTTGTTTTCGTGCATGCTTGTTTGTGAAGTGCCTTGAGATAACAGTTGTTATGATCTGGCACTGTAGACAAATAAAAGTTGAAGTTGAAAATGGGGGAAGTATAATGATAATTATCGATTGATTTGGGGAAGTTGGTGCCTTAGTGGTTAAGGAAGCAGACTTGGGTGCACAAGGTCGCTGGTTCAAGTCCTGCCAAGTTACCACTGAGGTGCCCTGAGCAAGGTATTGTCCCCACACATTGCTCCCCGGGTGTGACTCTGCCGGCGGTTCACTGCTCACTACGGTGATGGGTTAAATGATTTCCTGAAGGATACACCAGAGAAATTAATAAAGTTCTAATAATTAAATTAAATAACATTTATAAGTATTAATTTGGACATTTGGCAGGACAGATTTAAATGGAAAATGCATCTCGATATATTAGGGGCTACATAGTGATATGTATTGGTATGCATTGATAATATTACTACAATGTACATGTAAATAAACACATATTCTACCTTAATTCTACATTCATTACATCAGTAAAGTGTTTGCCCAGAGCCTCCGTCACCACTGACTTTGTCACAGAAATGACACTGTTTTTCAGGCCGACAAAGTTCAGCGTGTCCTTCCTCTTCTGGTACGTTGATACACTCTCTGACATGTGAATCATCTCTGCACATGAAGGTGCTCAATCCTACAGCGGTGAAGATAAATGATGTGGCCCGAGACCAGGTGACGTCAGTGGCTGTTAGTTACAGTACATTACCAGCGTGCCGGTAAACAAGTGATGTTTTTTGTGGGACATGACACAGTCAGTGTTCATCTGTCAACCCTGAACTCCACTCTGTAAGACACCGTCATTCCTGAGCTTCTTCATATGACCTGCAGATACACTCCTGATTGTGCTGCTCCACAGTCAGGGGAAGGAATGAACTTTTTTCCTGCCTTTGCCACTCGTCTGCCTGCTGACATTCGACAGACTCTCTGTTGTTATCTGTATTTTTGTTCGCTTGGTCAGAGGTACGAGTACCATTGCAGAAATGTATTTCAGTTTTGTCTGCATATGAAAAAAAAGAATTGGTAATCAGGGAATTGAAACAGCATTCAGTTTGACTCGTAAAGTTTGGGAAGGAAAATATATAATAGAGTAATTGTCTAATAGCGCCACCTAGTTTTTTTTATTTGTATCCAAACTGCAATCATCAGTTTAGATAAAATCCACAAAAGCAGGAGAAGATACTGTAGTATTGACAGACAGTTGTCTCCAGTACCAGGGGAAGAAAGTACCAGTGGTTCACATAAGACCAGTGTCGAGCTCATGTGAGTCTTCATTAAGATATATGGGATTCTTTGTTTTGTTTGCACATGTTGATACAGTGACAAGCAGCTGCTCTGTTTTCCACATGTTCTTAACGAGAACCTGATTTATTGGCAAACATAACATGGAAATCAGCACTTTTTTGGTTATTAGTGACAGTGTCATCTTAGGCTCCTCCCATAAGTTTGATTTATAAACCTTTACGTGATGACCTGCTTATCTATTGGCTTATCCATCACTGCGACAAAACCAATTTCCAAACATGTTTCTAAACTTATGTGCATGGAGAGCAACAATATGTGACCTCTAGAGGCGAAGATTTGAAGTACAGTTGCTGAAAACAGTTCAAATCGTTTTTCTTCAGATGACATTTAATCTTATTGTGGTGATTTACAAAATCAGTACACAAGTAATAACAGACTTCCTGTCTGGATCTGAATCTGGATGAACCTCAGAACATGTGTTGACCCTCGTGTCTCAATCAGTATAAACAAAAACAGAGAAAGACAGATAAGAATAATAATAAAAAAAATACTTTATTAATTTATAATATAAATCATACAGGGACGCTAATGGACAGTTTATTGACTTCACATGAAACATGACACTGGTCACCATTAATATCAGCCAATCAGATCACAGAATCTTTATCTGCCATCAGTCAGACCAACAAGTCAAACAATAACATCCTGGACCATAACAGGGTTTGTTATGGAGGCCACAGGAGCAATGTCATAAATCCATAATCTGTTGGGCACCTGTTAGGTGGGAGCCTGAGGTTTTGAGCTGAGAAACAGCTGAACGTCTCTCTGCAGCTCCTCGTTTCGTCTCTGGGCCTCATCCCGACTGCGCTCGGCGTTTTTCAGGCAGATCTCCAGAGCTGCTGCACGACGTCGCTCCGCCTCCAGAGCTGACTGTAGCTCCGCCACCGTGGCCTTCAGCTCCTTATTCTCTTGTTGCAAACTGGGAGGAGAAAATACGACACAGGGTTTCATTCTTAATCCAGTACAAATCCATAAATCTGGCAATTAGAACGGAAAAATAGCAGAAAAATTGACAAATATTTTTTTTTAAATTCTCTAATACTGAGAAAAGTTGTTTTATTGATTTGTGATTTTTTTTTTCAATATGCCTAAAACATTTGATCAATTATGGTTAACAATGAAGACCATGTTGTGGATAATGTAACAATGTAAAAAGTATAATTCAATCTCTTTAATTTTCAATCTGCCACAAAAAACACCATAAATTCACTCACTCCTCTAATAATAATACAGTATTTTAGTCCTAAATGTCACTGTGGGACATTCAGTAACCCACAGCCATTACAAAAGAAGGAAAAAGACAATATAAGACGGCAAAACACCATAATTTGATGCACACATGTTCTTTTGTGAAGGAGTTTAATGTATAACTAGTCTCCTAGACTAGTGTTTATCAAAGGACTCCTGTCATTATTAAAGGAACTCCCTAATCTTCCAGGAGACGTTTGGTTTCTGATATGGTATCCAGTATCTAAGCCACAAACCTCAACCAATGCTGGTCTTACATCAGGTCAGACTAGTAAAGTCTGTCTGGAGAAAATCTCTTCTGGATAATATGGTATCAGATATCGGCCAATGTCACTGTGGCAGCAGAAAGGGTTAAACATTGACGTATGTCCATGGTTCTGCACTCACCTGGTTACACTGGGCTGGACGTCTTGTTTTAGCTCAGGCCGACTGTTGACCTGATGATCAGAACTCTTTACTGTCTCTATGCTCCTCTGACCGGACGTCAGGGGACAATGCTGGGATTCACCCACAGTCTTTTGACGGCTGTTTATTGAAGAACCTGTGTCCACACTTCCTCTGCGGGCCGTAGACACCTCCTCCTCCTTTTTGTCACTAACGCGTGGTCCACCAAACAATGACCCTCCTGAGTCCTTAAGGTCCAGGGTCTTGAAAATTTCCTCCGACAGCGTCCCTGTACTTTTCTCTTCTGAACATTCCTGGATGCGACTCCACCGATTGATGGCCTCAGCTTTTGCCGGCATCCCGATGAGGGGGCAGGTGAAGGTGGGCAGGGTCTGCGTCCGTTTGCGTGGACTGTCCTGCCAGTCGTCTCCTGTAGAAGAGAAATGATCTGCCCGGGGAGTCTGAGGGCTCCAGGTTCCTCTCTCTGTGGCTGGACTGTCTGTGTCCTCCTCCTCCTCTGGAGACTCAGACAAAGATGCATCACCCATCTAAGATCAACAAACATGTTTGCAACTTAGATTTGCTAATTCACTGGTGAATTCATATATATATATACATTATTTTATAAAGGTTTTATTCTTTGAAACACTAATATTAATTTATACAACTACAGTTGTAATTGATTTTTTTTAAATTTTTTTCTGTGATAGAAGAGTGTCAGCTAAGGTGAAGGGAAAGGTTTACAGGACAATTATGAGACCAGCCATGATGGATGGATTAGAGACACTAGGAATAGGTAGAAGACAGGAGACAGAGCTGGAGGTGGAGGAGCTAAAGATGCTGAAGTTCTCTTTATGAGAGACAAGGATGGACAGGATCAGGAATGAGGCAATAAGAGGGACAACACAGACAGGAAGAGAAAAAACTAGAGGAGACAGGTTGAGATGGTTTGGACATGTTCAGAGGAGGGACAGTGGATACATTGGTAGGAGAATGATCCTAGAGATGGAGCTACCAGGTAGGAGACAAAGAGGAGATTGATGGATGCAGTGACGAAGGATATATTTACTGATTGTTGCAGTAGAGAAATGTTTTTGTAGTTTTTGTTTTGTTTTGTGTTTTTTTTTTTTTTGTTACCTCAGAAGACTCCCAGCCCACAAAGCTCCGGGGCGTCCTCTTCTTGCTCTCCGCCTTTTTAGAGGGAGGAGACGGCAGAACGTCTTTGGATGGAGGAAACAGCGCCTCGTGCTGGCGAATCATTACTGTCATCAGCTTCTGAATCTGAGGAGTCGCTGTGAAGAAAAACACAGAAAGAAAACATTAAAGACTGAAAGCCAAAACCTCTGTGTTGATGACAGATCTATGGTCCAGCAGGGAGAAGGAGGATCCAAGGAGAAAACAGAAGTGAGTTTTACTAGTCAGGAAAAAAATAACATTTACAAATGTTCTGTCATCTAAAAAAAACAAAAAAAAACAAACAATACCCACATTTGCGCAATAACCAACAATTGTGCAACTTTCTTGGGATAAATTAAAAGAGAAAGTTGTAGTTTGAGTTGGCTACGATGATTCAGCAAATAGAAGACACATAATGATTTCTTTCTAACTTTGTTTTATTTTATTCCATTGTTATAGTCATTGCACAAAGGATCATTAAGTTCTGTTTCATTGTGAGTTATGTCATTTAGAAGTATTTCCAGATGATGATGTTGTTTTTGACAGGTTGTTGGAAGGATTGAACTTGGTGGTCATATTCCCATTAATTTCTAAATTCAAAGAAGCAAAAATCAGGTTTTAACCAAAATATAAAGACTCATTCATGAGGTTAGGAATGTTTTATAAACTGACACAGAGACCGACTTTATAAAGGGATGTGAGTGAGGAGTGTGATCTCACCCTTCATCACAGTGATGGGATCCTCAATCTGAGGTTTGAGCAGATTGATTCCCATCACTGTGGCCAAGTTCTCCACGTTCATCTTGTTCACTGCAGAGTGTTGCTGCACCTCAAACAAGAACCTGCAGAGAAAGTATTGGAATAGTCACTAAAACTTCCTGTTCTCCCATGAAGATTATTGAACTCAGTCCCAGAATGCCTTGTGCTGCGGCTCCTACTCACCGACACACGTAGCTGAGGAGGTTGTAGTTGATTCTGGGGAGAAGAGAGATTTGTTTCTCCAACTTTTCCCAACCCTGAATGAGAAACACATACAGGTTTGTACAGTTGTTAAAGCAGTTTATTCACTCAGATTTGAGAGTCGTGAGAGCTGTGTTAGTAAGTCGTGTTTTGGGGTCAGTGGTGGCCTAGTGGTTAAGGAACTGAAGCAGAGGGTTCCAGGTTCCAATCCACCAACTGCCAGTTTACTACTGAGGTCCACTGAGCATGGCACCGTCCCCACTCACTGCCCCCTGGGCTCAGAGCTCAGAGCTCACAAAAATATGTTAAAAATGTCTGTTGATCAATTAGTCGATTAAATGTAGTGTTAACCTCTGTGCTGCTGGAGTCCATCATGTTAGTGCAATCCAGAAAGTCCTGGTACTGAGTCCATGGCACCACTGGCTCCGGCAGCTCTCGCAGGTACAGCTTGAGCAGCGACGCCACCGTGTGGACATCTGTATCACTGCAGGGAAGCACAGGAAATCACATTCTATCGAATCACAGAACATAAACAGAACAGCAGCCATGAAGCCTTTTAAAAAGTAAAATTTGATGTAATCTGGGGTAGTTTGGAACTTTGGAAATTTTTCCTGTGATTCCAATGCCTGTGAGGATCATCTGGCTTATAAACACGGAGTTTGTGTTTCTCTGTTGTCTGGCAGGAATTGCCTGCTGGACCATGGGGTAACATTTTGTTTATATAACCAGAAAGAAAAGTTGATTCAATCGTGGTTGTTGGCAAGAGACATTTTTCCAGCTAAACCACCGATGAGCAACTTTGTCTGTGACTGTGGGATGTTGCAATACTGCGTGCATATTCATCCAGGAAGTCTTTACTGGAAAAAGTGAAGTGTGCAGGAAAATTACAGAAAAATGCAATAAGAGACCACAGTGGATCTGTTCATGTGAATAATAATGAGAATTACACTGTCATACATAACAAGAAAAAGCTTCTCTGTGCAATGAAAGCTCCTCCCTTGCTGTCAACACTGTGTTTTAATAAAATAAACAAGAAAAGAGCAAAAAGAACATTTGCCTTATGTGGTATGTGAGTGAAACAAAGACTTCTGAAAGTCATGGCCTTTTGCAAAAGAATCCTCATATAATCCCAGGCACACAGTCAGACAGAAGATCAGGCATCAAGGCTAATCCAGAGAAGATCTGAGGTTAGTTCCTGTAGAAGAACTACGATCAGAAACAGATCGTCCTTATTCATGTAAATGTTTCTTCCTTTTTGCCGAAAACATACTCAGAAATCTATGATCTTTCTAAAAACCCAACCCCCATCTCATAAAGGTCACTGCATTCAATAGACCGCAGTTAAATGCTGGTAGAAAAGTGTTTTAAAACTTTGTCAGAAGACTCCATGATGTTAGAGGACCTTCAAAAACCCTACAAGAACAGGATGTGGTGTGGTAGTCAGCTCCGAGCAAGAAGAAATCCTTATCTTGCTCGTCTCTTGTCACTCTCTCTGACCTGCTGATCACTTCCTCAGCTGAAGTTCTGTTTTTCTGAAGTCTACCTCCTCATTGACCTTCTCTTCCTTATTGTTTACTAGGTTCTGACAGATGTTCAGGTGATTAGAGGATCTGACCTGGGGAAGGACGGCCTCTCTCCTGCATCAAAAGCATCCCTGAACTGTTTGACGGTGTTATCCTGTCCAGGGAGACGGAAGATTCCTTCCTCGTCCAGTCCGTGCTCTTTAATGAACTCCACACACTTCTGGACCAGGATGGGCACCATGCTCTTCTCATAGGTCACTGTGTCAAGCAGACTCTTTCCAATCACTGCAGAGACGTAACAGGGTGTCCACAGGATGGGTTTAACACCAGTGGAGTCTTGATTGGAGGTGAAGTCATTCATCCATCCATCCATCCATTTATTCATCCATGCATCCAACCATGCAACCATCTATCATCCATCCATCCACATATCATCCATCATTTATCCATCCATTCTTCAATACAGCCATCTATTCGTCTTTTCACCCAACCATTCATCCATACATTGTTCCACACATTCATCCACTTATCATCCATCATCCATCTATCTATCCATCCATCCATTCAACACCCAACCATTCAACCATCCAACCATCCATCATCTACCCATCCATTCTTCCATACAACCATTTATCCATCTATTCACCCAATCATCCATCCAATTAACGCACACATTCATTCGTTTATCATTCATCATCTATCTATTCCTTCAACCTATAATGCATCCATCTGTTCATCTTACCATCAATCCATTTATTCATCCACCTATCCATCCACCCATCTATCCATCCGTCCATCCATCCATCCATCCTCTTTATTTCTACATTTCAAGATACGCTGCCTGGCCAAAAAAAAGTTGCCACCTGGATTGAACTAAGCAAATAGTTAGGAGCCTCCTATTGGAGGTCAGGTCTAGGTTCAAAGAATGAGGTCAGCTGACTTCCTGAATATACTGAATGACCAGGTTATTCCATCAATGGATTTTTTTTTCCCTGATGACACGGGCATATTCCAAGATGACAATGCCGGGATTCATCGGGCTCTTATTGTGAAAGACTGGTTCAGGGATCATGAGATGGATTGACCTCCACAGAGTCCAGACCTTAACCCCATTGAGAACCTTTGGGATGTGCTGGAGTCTACTGGAGACTCTACCATCATCAACGCAAGATCGTGGTGAAAAATTTATGCAACACTGGATGGAGATAAATCTGGTGACATTGCAGAAGTTTATCAAAACAATGACACAGAGAATGTGTGCTGTAATCACAGCTAAAGGCGGTCCTTTAGCTGTGATTTTTTTTGGCCAGGCAGTGTAATTTCAAAATATTAGAAACTGCAGTATTTGAGGCTGACCCTCAGTTGCAAGAAAACTAAAAACTTAAAGGATACACAGTAGATAACACACAATAAAGCCTGTCTATAGAAGTAGATTCAATAGTATTTCAGTTATTTCAATGACTATTGGATAGAAAATACTTCCAAACCTCCACTTGTCTGGACTCCAACGACTCTGCGCAAAGTGCGCACCCACTCCTCCATATCAGTCTGGGAGTTCGCCATAAACACATATGGACATCGCTCTCTGTCGATGGTAGAGCCTGTAAAATAAATCCAATGAATAACTTCTCAGTTTAGTTGTAGTTTGGTCGTGGTTTCACTCAACCAAGCCTAGAGGCCACAGAAGCAGGGGTTTAACAGCTGTATTACAATAAAATGAAGAAAATATATTTAAAGATGAGATCAATACGCACGTGGAACAATCTCAAACAGGTATTTTCCAGGGTCATCTGAGTTTGGAGGGAGTTCATTCACTTTGCAGAACTTCAGCTGGATGGCCCCCTGCAAACACAGACACATTTAATGTTTTTTACCCCAGAAAATGTGACATTAGGTGTTATGTGTTATTAGTTTTAATGCAGCCAATATAAACATAATTATGGTTTCTGAAAAAAAAAAAAAACCCTTGAGACCAGGTTGATTATTTTCTTCCCTCCTCCACTCATGTCCAGACGTGTGAGCAGGGAAGAGTCAGCGATGAAGAATCTCTGCTATGTTTATTTTCCCAACATCAAATCTAATGTCTGCTTTTATTTTTCCTGCATTAATGACTTAGTGGTATTTGAGTGGTGTTTCAATATATAATATATAATAAAATGAGACAGGAAAGGTGAGTCACAGGAAATGATAAGGTTAAAAGTGAAGCCAGACGGCTGCAGAATGGAGAAAGACCAAAAGAGAAATAACATTTTTTGCTTTACAGTTTAGACATTATATCTTATTTATCTAAATGTTTACTTTAATTTTTTTATATGGTTTTATTTGCTGTTACTTTAATCGCTATTGTAACAATATGAAGACAAAAAGTAACACTCCTACTACTGCTACTACTACTAATAATAATAATGACATTATCATTGTCATGTCCCGAGGGTCTGACCTGTACTGTGGACTCCTTGTCGTCCTTGTGGTAGGTCAGCGTACTCCCTCTGAGTACGTAGTAGCGCAGCTGCCAGTTCTTCACCAACGATCTCTGCTTCTTCAGCCATCCGGCCTTGACTGGCTTTTCCATGGACCTGGAGAAGCGTGGCGTGCCCTGCGTTGTGCCACCTTCTCCAGGCATCACACTCTTGGAGCGTGCTATCAGAAAGACAGAAGAAGACAGCAACTGGGCAAAAAATATCTCAAAAACATCCAACCCACTGAAAGCATGCAATGTCACAATGAAGGCTGAAGAAACACAAACACAGATCAGCTCAGCAGAGGGAGAGAGAGCTAGAGAGACAGAGAGAGAGAGCACTTCCTGTGTGTAACACTGGTTGCAGACCTGCTCGCTGCATATTTTTATACTCAGACAGAATGGAAACAGCCGGTCAGTGCTGACCGCTTTCCTGTGGACGCCGTGTCAAAGCAGCAGTGAGTTTTGTGGGTCCAAAATGTAACACAATGACCGCTGAACAATAACCCTGAAAGGTCTGTGATTTTGACCTGATATGTTCATAGCCAGGGTCAAACTAAGGCCTGCAGAATGTAGTGCAGTGTTGGGCAAGTTACTTTAAAAAAGTACCTTATTACTTTACTAGTTACTGCTCAGAAAAAGTAACTAGTTGTGTTACTAGTTACTAAATTATAAAAGTAACAAATAACTCGTGTAAAGTAACTCTGGGAATGGAAAAAGTAATGCGTTACGTTATTAGTTACAGAGAAAAGTAGTTTCGTTACATGTAACGCATTAGTCCCGCTGTGGATGTGGCCCATTTAGATTATTTTATCGGGTCTGCAAAACCTGTCCACATTATATCTTAGGTTCGTCCATTACTGCCTTTTCCTGCAATGCCCATGTTTTTCCAACAGAGGGCATAGAAAATGCATTAAAAAGCATTTTACACATGCTCCTCACCTGACTCCTATGTCCAATTTTAGGACAACTTGTGGCCTGCGAGACAAATGTTTGCTAGGGAAAGTGAATTTGTGGTTGTTTTTTAGTGTCTATTATTCTTAACAGACTAACACGCAGGTATAAGGACATAATAACATCAGCAGCGTCCATATTTCTAGGACTCATTCAGTCACTTCATGTTCTGGTTAGGGCCTTCTGCAGTGACTGTTAAACGTGATGTGTGATGTTCAATGAACACAGGCAGAGAAGTACGTGACCAGAGAGTACAACATCACACGGATGTAAATAAACAAATAAGGGAGGTACAGCAGCACAGATACAGGAACCAAGATAAGGCCTCGGTCGTTCAGTGGTTCGTTAATTCATCGCGTTTTGCTTGGGTGGATTTTTGAGGATAAGAGAAGAAGAAAAGCTACGATCCTAAAAACGCAGGAAACTCTGACATAATTCAACCCAGGACTGACCAGACTGTGAAGGTCTCCACCTAGAAGCTTCAGGGTGGTTTGATCTGACTGTGCTGCTTTGTAGACGCTTTTGAGGAAATACTAAATGCACACAGTAGAAGTGACAAACCACACCCTTGAATGACAAACACCAAGTTTATGACTTCTTGATATTACTGTAAAAATTCAAAGATGCGTTTAATGACCAATCAAGCCAGATCGCCCTGAACTCACTGGGGTAATAGACGGTACACAATGAATTTTTCTGGCCAACTCATGTCTCTGTCATTCTATTCAGCCATTTTAACTGATGTAACTTTTTCTCTCTCCACTGTCTAACTCTCTCTCAGACGCTTTTATTCTCCCGTGCTGCTGTTGACCTGAATTCATCTTCACTCCAAAGTAAATCTTTACACCAGAGACATCAATGGACATCATGGTCCAATAATCCTCCTGTCTGACCACATCTGTCAACCTGAACATCAACATATCAAACAACTGGGGCAGTTGGTGGCCTAATGGTTAAGGAAGCTGACTTGGGTCCGCAAGGCCCGTGGGAATCCAGGCCCAGCCAGCAGCCTCCTGCTCACCACGGTGATGTGTTGAATGCAGAAGCGTAATTTCCTGAACTATAATTCTAATTTATTTATTTTATCTAAAAAAAGGACCTCAGAGTTAGACCTTGATGCAACCGCACCACTACCTGGAACCCATCTGTCATTCCGACAACACACTTTACTAAAGTCTTGCTGGCTTTGCACATGTCCTGCACCATTTTCACATACTTATCTGCCACTCCTGGCTTTCTCATACAGTTCCACAGTTTCTTCCGCACATTTCTATATCCGCAAAAGCTCAACCATCTCCTGACTTCTTCTAAACTTTAACACCTGCAGTCTTAGAGTAGTGGTAGTAGTAGTAGTAGTAGTAGTAGTACAAGTAGTAGTAGTAGTAGAAGTAGTAGATTTTAATCTCAAACTTATTGATCTTCTTACTACGTCATCGTATGACAGATTAACTTTGTCCTATTTTTTGTGCAATGCATAACAAACTGCAATACTGTGTTGTGCCACACGACAACTGCATCAATTATTCTTTTGAAAGAGATGCAGCAGAATTTTCTCATGTGTGTGTGTGTCGTTGACCTTCAGTGGTGACGTCCACACCCGCAGACACTGGAGAAGTAGGTAAAGATACAGTCAGCAACAACATCAGAGTTGTGGCAGCTTGGCTCTTGCATCAGTTTCCTGCAGACAACCTGCGTCACTGAGCCGCCACCTCTGGTCTGCCTTTAAAGGTAAAAGATTGACAATGAAAGGCTGCTGAAGCTGCCAATCATTAGACCTGACCTCCATTCTGGGACGCAGAGTGGAAAAGAGTCAGACGACTTCCTGTTACTCTCAAAAAATGGTCGGGGAAACGACATGATGCAAAAGGCTTCCTGAGAAAAAAACAATGTGCTGCTGCGTTGCTTTGTGTTGGTCTGGGTGAAAATTTCTTAAGTTCATCTAGTGTTTTCTCTGTCTTTCTATTGGACTCTTGATCTTCTCTGTCACCGTATGTAAACGCATAGACTTCTATTCCCATTGATTTGTGGAATTTGCCTTGTGTTAATGATTATCATGTCAAAATGAAAGTGGAGAGTGCATCTGTAGCGTTCCTTCTTTTTGACTCTATTTTCATCTTCAGTTACCACTTCCTTTAACAAAACAACTAGTGAAAAATCACAAATCTGAAGCTGGTGAACCTGGTGAGGGTCAGGGTTAGAGGAACAGAGAGTGGCTGCGGAGCATTGATCTTTTTTTTTTTTTCCGAAACCAGAAATGTTTGTTTCTTGGAAAGCGATTGAAGTTTTATTTGAAGTTTCACTCAGCTGCTCCAAACTGTTATAGTGAATCACAGCAGGTGTTTGTGCAGTGACCTGAGCTCAGGCACAAGCTCACACCGTACAGTTGGTCTGATTGGAACCTACTTTTTGTGAGAGAGACTTTATGGTTTCCATATAGCAAACAGTGCAGTAACAAAGTGATTAATGCATGAGTCTGAAACAGAGCCAGTGTGGTCAGAAATCACTGATCTGCTCAGAACTCAGACCAGAGAGACATAAATCATGACTAGTAATAAAGGAAATGATCTTGTTATTATAGAAAATATGACTGTGAAATATGTAGAATCCAATGAAAAGGTTTTTGAGTACATTACTATAGGATGAATAGAAGGATATTCTGAGTTAGTTTCTGAACATGTTCTTCAGCTCATTGGATATAAACCCAGCAGAGCTCATAGATCTTCACTTTTCTTTTCCCTCAGACCAGTTAGTGGAGCCCAGAGTTTTACACCAGAGACTTTAGACTGAACACAAGCGGAACAAACCCAGACCACGAGTGATGCCAACCCTAAAAAAGACTTTTTCCCTCTAAAATTCACAAATAATTACAAATAATACGACCCCTTATTGCACGTGTTTTTGTAAAATTCTCTCTTCCCTCTGTTCTTTATTTATGCATTTGTTTTAATGTAACAATTCATTTTTGTTTGTCGGATACAATAAGTATTTATTAATGTCAAACCCACTGAGGTTGCCATTTCAGAAATGTCATAAATATTCAGAAAATTAGCTAAAAAATACTGTCGGCCCGATATTATCAGACAAATATCAGTATTTCTGAAGTATTATCAGTGATTTTGATCCAATAACACAATGACTGGGTTTGGCAAATTTGCTGATATCGCACATAGAGTTCTTAGATATTTACATCAATTTTGTGGGCAAACAGCGCCACCCATTGGTATCAGTTGGTATCGGTATCGCAAAATTGAACTATATCGGCAAAGTCAAAATCAGACAGGTACGCAAAGCAAGAGAGGCCTAGCCAGAAATACATGAAGGATAAATTCTAAGTTAGTTCATTATTAGTTTGTAATCAGCAAGAAAACGGTGCAATTTGTCAAATGACTGACTGTTAGGATAGAAACAGAAACATTTAGGGACGATACCAGATAACGGTGAAAATGATAATGAAAATGCTCTTTGGTAAAGAAGTCCGTGAGAGAGTAAAAATAATAACGATAAAGTGGTTAACGCATTTGACATGTGTCTGTAAGGACCCTGGACCACATTTCCACTCTAAGACCAACCCTAGAAATGTCTACTGTGTAAAACTGAGGACAGAGCAGCGACCTGTGGAAGGAGCTGCAGTAAGAGTCTGGTCCCGGTGTGGACAGAGAAATGGAAGAATACTGCAGATCACAGTCCTTTTGAGGTTGCTAAAGTCAAAAGCACAGCCTCGTCTCTGAGTGTCTGAGCTGACAGTGAAGGCAGCGTTCTGTCTGTGTCAGTGTGTCTCACCAATACGACTCGTCTCAGCCTTGAAGGTGCTGAAGTCCCAGTTACGAGGTAGTTTTAGAGACATGGTCTTGGACAGGGATCAGCACAGGTCAGTGGCTCATCACACTCTAGGACACCTGTGGAGGACACACACACATACACACACACGCACGCAGACACACACAGGCAGACATGATAACACACTCCGACACACAGACTCTGAAGTTATCGCTCATCATACTTCCTACTTCCTGTGTGTCAATTTTTCTTCTTCTTTTTTTTCACATCTCTCTAACGCGTTCTCTCATGTTCACGCTGGCGTCACAAGTTAACACTTGTTTCTTGGTCATGCAGTGCATTCTGGGTATAGACAGTTACACGGCCTTATGCACTGACACCTCAGCAGGACATGTGTTTCTGGAGAGACTGGATTCAGATTCTGGTCTCTGTTTTATGACAAGAAACATTTTTGAGTGTAGACCTTTGGCCTCCTTGAAGGTTGTGTCAATGTCAATTTTCTGACAGTTTTAACAACTTGAAGGTCAAAGACAACATCTCAGTCTGTGGGCGATTTTGTTTTTGTTTTGGCTAAATAGAATAAATCACCTACTACTGTTTGTGTCTTTTCTTTTACTTTGACAAAAGAAAAAAATTGCAAAATAAGAGACTGTTCTTATTAAAATAAAGTTTACAAATACAGTAAATTGCAGCCAATACAGAGTCCAGAAAAGAACTACTTTGCAGAAGCTGCACGTCTGCGTTCACAGAATTCAATTGTAGATTATTAGATTTAATGGTTTTCAAAAATAGGGAAGGACAAACAGGAGGAAGAACCCGGTGACAGACAAACCACACCACATGACCAGTGTTATTTTACATATATATCTATATACGTAAGATATACCTTTATTTGAATTAGAAACAAAGAAAAAGCACATTTTAGTGTCAGGAAAGCTCAGCTTCACTGTGGGCACATGTACAACTTAACACAAACCATTTCACAGTTCAATAATAATATAGTCCAATAAAATAATTTTTTCTAAAAAATAAGTTAAGAACACAACTCATTTTCAAGTACAAGCGGAGCGTTCTGTATTTGAATGAACTGAAACTAGAAGTAAAATCAGATTCGAGCCCATTGTTTTTAATTTATTGTGTTTTTTCCAGATTATAATCTGACCCCCGTCTTTGTTAAAAACAAATGTATTAACTGTCCTTGTCCTGAACACAATTTGACCTTATTTTGTAAGGTTTACAGAGAGTGTAGCTCGAAAAGAGTCAGATGTGAGTAAATCTTAATGTTCAGAATCATAAACACAATCGTAAATCAGCCTCAAAGACATTTCTCCTTCAAATGTCATCCGTGTTCTACCCTGCCGTACACCATGGGAATAATGTCTCCCTCTAGTGGACACTTTTTCAACCTAACACCAGGCAATAGAAATGGCAGTACAGAGCTTAGGGAAAGGACTGACAGGAAACCACGTTAAAAAGTATGACATCCAAACTAAAGTATATCTACAGCTACAGAAGACAGAGCACAGTCACCAGAAAGTCACAGCGTAAAAATACTTCGCTCTTCTATCATTAACTCTCTATTCTGATTGGTCACTGGAGTCATTGTGGTCGTACCTGAAACCATTCCTTTCAGCAAAAATACTAAAGAACATCAAAATATCTTCAATAATCTTGTAGGTACAATATACTGTAGTAAAACTTGTGTATATATATATATATTTTTTTTTTCTGAACAAAGACCTGGAACAGACTGGATACAAACACAAATACAGTTCATTTGATGTAACGTTCATCTGAAATAAAAACATAATTAACATTGGTTTGAACAACAGGTCAGTTAATATGAACCAGTTCTGAGACCTTTGGACCTGGGTCCACAAGGCTTCAGGTTCCAATCCACCTGCTGCCAGGTTGCCAGTGACGTGCTCTCAATGTAGCACCGTCCAGACCTACATAACTTCCAGTGGACTCACCACCCACAGGAAGGCTCACAGTATGAAGCAGTGTGCATTGGGTGGTGTCAACTACCTCTGCAACAAGCAGATTAAGATGAATTAATTAATTAATTATCTGACCCCAAAACTTGGCTACACCAGTTGGTCACCAAGAGTTACCAAAATATAATTCATTTGGTAACTTACCAAATTATTTGGTAATAAAATGTGTCCTGTTAGATTTGGTTTTCTGCTTTAGACAGGAATGCATTATTTATAAGATAAATTAAAAAAAAAAAGGATTGACGTGAAATGTGTCAACAGGATATTGGATATACTGGAAGGACAGGAAAGGAAAGAGAGCAAACTTCTTGTCATTGTGACATTGTGATTTACACCAATGGACGCAACAGAATTTGACCTCTGTATTTAACGCATCACTGAAATGAACAGTGGGCAGCTTTGGGCCCACAGGCAGCAGTGCGTGGGGGCGGTGACAACCTGGCAGTTGGTGGACTCAAACCTGTGAAACCCTTCAGACACCAGTTCTTAACCACAAAACCACCACTGCCCCAAGAAGGGTTGGAGATGCTGGGGATTGAACCTAGGACCCAAGATGCAAAGCATGCACTGAGGTTGGCAGTTTTACTGCTGTGGTTCTATTCCTGTTGTTTCTCCCTCTCTGAGCAATACTGTATGTAGAAGTTACAAAGGCTACTTCAAGATAACACAGTAATGTGGTGAACATTGGTTGGAGATACCATTTATTACTAGTATGGTACCAGAGTGTTAGTTTCTAGAAGGTTTTTTCTCCACCATAGAAGGATGTGGTAGACTGACCTCACTGAGTGACACCCTGGTGCAGGAGTATGGGCTGTTTTCTGTGTATGTCACAAGAATTCTTCAGAACCTGAATGCATCACCACAGTGACAGTGTCAGTGTTCTCTGACATATACAGTAAAGACATGAGGACATGAAGGACCAACACTAGTGTTAGTGGCTCAGTAAACACACAGTCTAAGATAAATGGGACATGACTATCATGGCATCTTCTGGGACACGACCCAACATTTGAGAACACATCCTATGGTAAAATAATGACGAAGACATTTAATAAAGGTTACATCCCCTGGTACAGACGACTACAGCAGCTGATGTTGCTGATTCAAGTCATTTAACACTGAGTCACACTGCAGTGCATCACATGACTTCACTGGAAATGTAAATACACAAAAAAAAAGGCAAAATGAAGGACAACAAAGACGATAGTTGACAAACTCAGTGAATGGGTATGATTGGTGGCTGAAAGTTTGTAGATTCCAATTTAAGCAAAAGTGAAAACTTAATTTCATCATTTTAACGTATAAAGGTCCATGACTACAGTCTGTAGGTCATATATGATTTAGGGAAGATTTAATGGATGGTTTACTGCGGCAGTTTAGTATTTAGGCAGTTCAGTGCTGAGATTAAGTTTAAGATTAAAGGACAAGGACAGACATGACGAAGAAACCTCTTCAGCAACGTCCAAAATATTAACTCCAGAGGAATGTTCTCATGGTTTTTTACTCCAAAAAAAACTTCTTTTAAGTGTTGCCCATGTGTAATGAAATGAAAACTCTTAACAAAATGTTAAGACGTGGCAGTGCGGGGGCAAGACGGGTCGTCAAGGTGACGGTACACAACCAGTGGTCACACATGAGGACGTATTGACCAAGAGAAGTAAAATGTCCATCGGTAGTTCATCAGAATCTGATGGATTTGGGTGACACAGTATTTGAGAGGCATTTAAGAAAAATGAAAACAGAACACATCTGTGTAGAATCAGTATCAGATGACTGATTAATGAACATTTTCACCAGCTTCTGGTACATCAAAGTTTTTTCATATAAAAAAAAAACAATCCCAGACTGATAAATCAAATAAAACCAGAATAAAACACGACAATAATCAATTCAATGCAAAAGCTCAGATTTTCAAGAACCCAAAATACAGAGTCACAAAAAAATACTGTTGTTCAGCAGAACATTGTTGGGAAAAATAATAATTTCAAAAGAATTTAAACTGCTTTAAATAAATAATTCCTAATTGTAGGTGAATGTTTGAATGTCAAAACGGCTACCAAATGGTCCAACTTTGTGAGCTTCTAAAAGACACTTTCCATGGACTATGGCCGACAGAAGGGACTTCAGCCAGTGTTTTAGACTTCGGTCAAAAACCTTCCACTGATATTTGCTCGTCCAGGGACATGAAAACACGATGGCAATAATTTGGCAGTGAACGTGTGATGATGTGAAATGTCAAACGGTAGTCCACTCTGGGAAATGAAGACGTACTCACCAACACACACACACACACACACGTGTAAATGCACGGCCGGCAGACAGCAAAAACCCTACACTGACAGTACATGACAGAATGTAGCAAATATAAAAACATCTATATATAATATTATATATATGTATATATATATATATGTATATAAATAGAAACAATCACAATAAAGAAAACTTAAAAGTTTATGTGGAGATGCAGCTGGATGAAGGTACAGTGAGGAACCAGGAGAATGAGGGCAGTGCATTAAAACCAAAGGAAAACAGTAAAATAAAAGCACTTATTGATGGTATAGAGGACAAACGTGTATCTGTAGAGAATGTACAGCCCACTGACAGTTTCTCCAACAGTGTGAGTGGATACAGGTTTGTAGGAAAGGTGTAATGGTTCAATGATCTAACCTGAAAACCCAGCATCTGAAACATGAGACTGAGACAAGACACGACCACAGATGAAGGGTGGATGAAATGGAATGATCCAAGGCTGTGTTCCTTTTTTTACTATTTTTTTTTTTTGTGTGTGTTCTTTTCTTCTTCCGCTCACACAAATGACTCCTCGCCCCCCAGGGATTTACAGAACTCTCAGGTGCCACCGACTCGGTGACGGGGTCTGAGTTGGAGGCTGACCTAAGCAGCGACGTCTTCCAGAGCTGGCAGAAGGCCCTTCTCCGTCAGGTGAGCCTTCAGAGAGTTGAATATGTGGAGCTGTTGATCCGGACGCAAGGCCAGGAGCTGTTGGATGACCTTGGCAGGGTTGGGACCCCTGGTAAAAGACAGTGAGACGATCAGAACAAAAACCTTAAGTGAATTCAACCCATGTCTACGGACTGTCTGTTTGGCCATGTCCAAAACAACACTCAGGCTCTGTCTCTCTACATCTTTAATGTAATGTAAGAACATTTTTGTGTTGTGTATTTGTTTTGTATTAAATGATTCCATGTCATTCATGCATACACCCATCACCGAAGTGAGCAGGGGGGCAGTCAGCTGTAACTTGGTGATTCGAACCGGGGGCCCTGCGGACCCAAGTCCGCTTTCTAAACCACTAGGCCACCAACTGCCACCAATTTGAAGAATAATGCAATCAATTTTGTCTTAATGGATATTTTAGTTGGTTTTTTATGTCGTTACCTAATAAAACTGGCAATGTAGACATTCACAAACGTTGCCATGAGGTATTGGCAGTCAAATCTGTCCATGATTCCTCCATGACCTGGGATGGTGTTGGCAAAATCCTGGGCAAGAAAAAAAAACACAGATGATTTAGTCAAATGTACAGTAAAATCAGTTGATCAACCTGTAAAGCTCCTAAATGTTAAAATGTCCAAGTGCTATTGGACAACATTTGGACCTGTGGGTTATAACCATCTCCTTCAACTGTACCTTAATCTTGAAAGCTCTCTTAAAGCCACTGGCAAAGAAGCCACCGAACGGACCGACTATCGAGGCAAAGCTGGAGAGAGCGATGCTGTGGATCTGGAATGGGTAGAGACGGACCGTAGTCTGTGGAGGAAAGAAGGAAACGTCAGAGATCACATGGTCTCCTTCCAATTGTGTTGAGAAGACCAGTTTACTCTCTACTCAGCTGAGTAGATATTTATGACTCCATTAGACACTTACCCATCCAGTGAGAGACTCCATGACGCTGGGCAGAGCATATTCCTGGAGCTGGAAGAGCTCAGACGGCTCACAGTCCACCTGGAAACTGTTGGAGTCGTTGTTGAACTCCACAGGACAAACAAAGTAACGGTAGCTGGCCATGAAATAGGAGAGCTGCAGGGAGAAGATGAAGTTATCCACTCACAGCCACAGGGTGTTTAGCTGCTTCAAAGAAATATCCAGATCTTATCTTACCAAGATACCAAACACAATAGTAGAGAACAGTCCACCTATGAAACCCTCCCATGTCTTTTTGGGGGACAACTGAAGGGGACAAAACAGGAAAGACGTTCAAGGTCAGGGCTGAAACAGTAACACCAATGTTTAGCTCATGTCAACATACCTTGATGAGAGGCGTTCGGCCGAAGAAGAATCCAAACATGTAGGCCATGATGTCATTACAGATGACACAGGAAATAGGCACGATGAACCTGTGAACAAAGATGAGAGGGTTTCACATTATTCACTGTAACGGTGGCAGGAAAGTAACATCGTGAGAACGTGAGAAGGTTAGAGAGAAGAGCTCACTCACCAGATCATGCCTTCAAACAGGTTGTGAATGATGAGGTGAGACTGAGTGACAACAATCAGCAGAGTCACGTGGGTCCATCCAAACTGTTAAGACCAGAACATCAATCAAATTCTGAGCCTGACAAATGAGCTTCAGAGACAACCGTGCTGTTTTTATAAACCTGTGTCCTGGATCAAATATTAGACATAACTTTTGTCATTTCTGGGCAAAGCAACCTTTTGCATTACTCTGTATTTTAAAACTAAATTTTGGTTATTTTTTAGTAAATTTTTACTTTTCTTTCCATTTTGTTTTTCTATGAACTTAGATTTTACGTATTCTTCTTCTTTTCCTTTCGGCTTGTCCCTTTTTGTTTTAGGGGTTTCCACTGCAAGTCAACAATTTCCATCTCCCTCTGTATCCTCAACTCTGACTCCAATTACCTCCATGTCCTCCCTCACTGCATCCATCAATCTCCTCTTTGTCTCCTACCTGGTAGCTCCATCTCTAGGATCATTCTTCTACCAATGATTCCACTGTCCCTCCTCTGAACATGTCCAAACCATCTCAATCTGTCTTCTCTAGCTTTTTCTCCAAACCCCCTGTCTGTATTGTCCCTCTAATCACCTCATTCCTGATCCTGTTAGATGAAGTTTTAGTTTATAACATTTATAAACTGAACTGATATTTGTGATATTTAGTCTGGGTTCATAAAATAGTCAGTTCATACGAGTGGATTTTCAGGAATTACTTTATAAAAAAAACATCATAAACATTGTGTAATGCATTGTAGTACATTGAGGACTCCAGCAGCAGCTCACCATGTAAAACTGGAGCCGATAGTGTTTCTTCACCAGACTGAGCACAAACATGCAAAAACCTGCAACGACAGAGAGCAGAAACAGCCTGATGGAACAGATACCAAATATGGACTTGGGAGCTGCAGGGTCTGTGAGCAGGAGAAGGATTCATTATTTCCATATCCAGGTCATCTTTGGTCAAAGACACTAAATTTAGCCCGACCTAATTTTAAACTACGCTCAGTGTTGGAGCTCAAGATGGTTGGAGTGATTTCTGTCATGGAATGTAACTGAGTGGAAATTAAATCTGAGGAGCCGTATCTGGGGAATAAAACCGACTCCTGTCATCAGCGGTGTTTTCTCAAACTGAATTTCGCTGCTTCTGGTTGGGTTTGACATCCCAGTTGTTGCACCGATCAGTATAACCTTGGTGCTAATTGTCAGGAGACATAGAGAGAGAGAGAGAGACACTTCCTTCCTTCACCACATCCTGTTTGCTTCTGTCAGCAGCTACAACAGCTCTCAACCACTAACAGTGAAGCTACAGCACAGGAAGTAGGACGTCTCCTCACTTTACATTGTTCCAGAAATAACTACTACTATTGTGTTCAGACATAGTAAATCACATTTAATAATAATTATTGTAACAAATAATGTCAATAGGTCATTAATTATTATTCCAGTAAAAAGAAAAATCCTACAAATCTAAGATTCTGTAGCAAAAATTTGAAAAGAGGGTTAACACGGTTATAAGCAAAGATGAAAACTATAAAAAATAGTAGCTTGCTCTGGGAATTTCTGCTTTTCTCACAATCAAGGAGCAGGAGGTGCAACTTCTATAATTTGTATACCATATTTTCATAGCCCATATGCTCTATTTCAGGGGCGTCAAACTCAACTATATAGAGGGAAATTAACTTTAAACGCATGTTTTCCCTTTATCCAGGTATTAAATATTGTTTTTTCACAAGGAAACACTGAATCTGGAACAGCCAAAATTTAATGTGATCAACACATGAGAAACTACATTGAAAATAATTCACACATCAGTGATATTTGTTTCTTATCCTGTCTCTTTGTAGTCTTTCCAGGTCTTTTCTCTTCAAAGTAAATCTTGCTATACATAACAAAATGTATGCACTATCAATATAACAAATACTGACAGTATGTAAGCTCTACATACTGGTGGGTCAACTCTACGACTCATTTGATTTTATCTTATGGGCCAGACAAAATGACACCGTGGGCCAGATTTGGCCCCCGAGCCTTTGTTTGACAGAAAAAAAGCGCTGCTCTTAAAAAAACCCAACAAACCACAATCGAACTTACAATCATTTTGGTTAGAACCAATAATAACAATAATAATACTTTTTTTTCATGAGGCAAAGAGTCTCCTCTTATCTACCCCTATTTGTACCTGTGAGGTAGAGGGCAAAGGAGATGAAACGGTGATATTTGCTTAGGATGCGAAGCGGCTCCTCTCTTTGCACCAGTGTGAAGAAGTAATCTGTCACAGTCTCGCCATAGAAGAAGTAGTTGACACACAACAGAAAATACCTGCAGGGATTGAAAACAAGTCCAAATAATTGATCAAAGTCAGCAGACTATAAATTAGTCCACAACATTTGTTGGGACAGAAATCCAACAGAAATTACAGTAAATGAGGAAGTTTTTAGACACACCTAATGTGTTTCATAAAAAAAAGACATTTAAAAGTACAGAAGAGCTAGTGCACAGCAGGGGTGACTGGGTAATGAAGGTGGAAAGATCATCAGACTCATCAACTCTTGCAGCTACATTGTTACTATTCAGCAGACTTGCCAACCTTGAATGTATTACAACATTATCCTAAAATCCTAAATGTGGTAGTTTGTATTAGATTTGATGTATTGTATGTGTGTAGATGTATTGGTAACTTCAACAAACTGTAAATTAATCCGTTTGTAGACTGGAGGAAATAGTATTAGCAGCAGAGTGAAACCTTCTGGACATGTACAGACAGGAGAAGGAGCTCTTCTGCAGGTCTTTTTTCAACTGCCGCTGTTCCTCGACAGATGACTTCACAGTTGGAAAACAACCGCCCAAACAAAGGTATTACGCAACCAGAAAATATTGCCACAACTTGAATTATACTTCCTGGGAGTCACTCCTAGAACAATGTTTCAACTAGATTAATGTCAAAGCAAAGTGCTGGCTACACAAAAAAAAAATGTTTTTGCAGGTTTTTGCTATGGCACAAAAACTTGTAATAAAACTTTAATATAGTTTCAACTTATTTGGAGTTTTTTGCTCTATTGCAAGGTTTACAATGAAAAGAAAGAAAAAGTCATGTTGACATTCTATCGTTCATTTGGACAGACAATAAAGTCCAAACTTTGTATGGAACAACTAAAAGACCTTCTAGACCTGAACTGCACAGGTTGGCATGTCTGCAGACACATGACAGCGTACAGGATTTGCTGACCTATAAAAAGGGGGTAAACTACTCAAGATTTAAGAAAACAAACCTCAAGAATTCTGCAACAAATAAAAGGCGAGACGGACAATGAGACAATCTTTGACATTTACAAGTTCTCTGCAACATTATCTGAACTTCTAAGACGTGCATCCTCACCAGCTTAACGTTCTGAACCAGGGTAGGTGGTAGGAGTGGTAAACACTGTAGCCAATGGTAATGATTTCTTGGAAGCACTTGATCTGCACACATAGCACCTGTAGAGAAGAAACAAGGAAAAATAATTACTATTTTCTTAACATCATTGAAGACATTATAGTAAGGAAATACTAGAGATTTCTATTCTCATTGTTGGACGCGTGTCTGTAGTTTTCTTTCGGTCAAAGTGATGATGCCAGAAATAATTAATCATCCTTTTTTTACTTTATTGACTGATTAGCCTGCGTGCAAAATCATCATCAAGTTGTCAAAGGCCTAATAAAAAGGCTTTCTTTGTGCAATGCAGGTATCTGATATAGCAAGAGAACTTTGACCTCTGCACATGTCAGTGATGTACTGTACTCACAATCATCATAAGCACCATGGGGCCCAGGTAGATAATGAAGAAAAAGAAGGAGATCATGGCCAGAGTGAGGATGCCTCGTACCCACCAGTTCTTCCATCTGTGGAGAGGAAACAAACAACATATTGTGTGAAATAAAAGCTTGTCGCAGCTTCAGAATGAACTTATTATGGATATTTTTCTTTCAAAGGCACAAATAGGAGTGTGTTCTGTGATAAGGAATTCCTGCGGATGAATCATGACATGTGAGAAATCCCTGAGGCCAGAGCATAAGAAACTGGCTTCTCTGTAGATGATTTTGCTGTTCTATTTTGAGCGTGAACGGGGAACAAACATCCATCTTCAAATGTTTCTTCTGTTGAGGGTCTGAAGGAAAACTGAACGCAATCCTACTTCACATCGACGAAAAGGCAGTGTATAATTTAGGGCCTCTAATCTATCCAGCTGAGGTCTGTATGTCTTTGGGAGAGACCGGAGACAGATGGGGACAACCCACAGAAACACAGGGAGAACATACAAAGTCTAAACTCTGCTTAGTGTTTGACATGTTTTTTATATGATGTTTTTTACAGCAGCCTCACTGACATCTACACTCAACTCACACGAATGTGAGTGTCATTGTACCTTGATGAGAGTCCAGAGAGGGCCTTGTTTAGAACCTCTGGTGTGTCATCAGGAGGGACAGGGACATCTGGGACACCAGAGTCCACCTTAGTCTCGTTGTCTGAAACTCCATCTTTGTCTGCCTTCAGCTCACTGTCTGAACCCTGGTGAAGAGACAGATGAAGTGGAGATGGAAAAACACAGTCAGCGTGAAAAACTGTGGAACTAAAAGGAGCAACAATAACAACCAGACAAAGGATTTCATTGATCGGCAAAATAAACTGTAGACAATCATTTCCATCGGGACAATAATTTAAAGTAAATTACATTGTTTTGTGTAGTTTGAATAGTTGTAGTTCTTTTTTTTTATTTTTAATTTTTAGAACCTTATTCTAACCGTAGTGAGCAGGGGCCGATGTGTGGGGACGATGCTAAGCTCAGCGGTAACTTATGGGGACTAGGGGAATTTGAACCGGAGGCCTTGTGGACCCAAGGCCGTTTCCTTAACCACTAGGCCACCAACTGCCCCAACAGGGCCAACTGTTCTGTTCTGTTCTGTTGACCCTGCAGCGTTTACATTGTCATCCCAGTCCTATAGCGCAGCATAATTCGATTTTCAACCTACTGCGTCACTACCTACACTGTCAAAGGTTAAGCAGTCACTACAGTAAGGAGGTTCACCGACATTGTCCTATAAACAGTGGATTTGTTTTATTTTCTTATGATAGTGATGAGATACAGTCAAGAAGCAGAATCTAAATCTTCAACAAAAAAGTATTCAATTGTTTATTTGGATTTATATTCAAACAAGAAATGTGTTGATTTTCTTAGTCTATTGATCTTGGATTAAACAAACTCATTTGTTTCAGGGAAAAATTCTTGTTACTAAGCAAAGAGCAGTCAGAGCTGCCAGCACTCCAGGATTTGGCAGTGGAGGCCAGGAACTGTGCCAAAGTATTAACATCCATATTGTTCACCCTTCCGAACCGTCTGTTCTCTGATGAAGGACACCCTCAGAGACAACAATCAGAGAAGGCTGTTATTAGATGATGCGTCACATGTGATGTCTGGGTTGAAGCAGAGAGGTTGGTCTGTTACTGTCGTTTCTAAGAAAAAAGCCCACTGACCTCTCTGCTGCTGATGACCATTTTGGGCCCACACTGTTCTTACCTTTCGTTCAAAGCACAGCAGATGGTTACATCAGTGTGTTGTGAAGCCTCCTTAATAACATAGAGCAGTGTTCCACAACCTTTTTGGCGCCATGGACCGGTTAAATGTCTGGTACTTTTTTCACGGACCGGTTGTTAAGTTGTGGCAGGTAAATATCCCTTAATAAAATAAATTTTCCGGTGTTCAGAAATATTTTCCTACCTATCCTACCTCTTCCTCCCCAAATTAACTGTACATGCAGACAGCACACAGCCTATAAATTTCTGCTACCAGTCCGGCATAGAAGGTTAGAGTCTTGTATCGGTGACTCTGTGTCATTTTGAGTTTATTGTTGTCTTCACTGCGAAAATATTTATAATCAAATATAGTTGCATTATTGATGATGGAATCCTAGCCATTCTATTGTTCAGTTCTTTTGTTGATATGGGTTTGGATCAAGTGGAAGTAATAGACAGATGGGGCCAAAAGGAAACATTATTTCTCTGCCGGCCCAGCACCAATTCACCCACGGACTGGTACTGGTCCCTGGCCCAGTGGTTGGGGACCACAGACAGAGTGCATATACACAAAAAATAACTGTATCGATGCCTAACTGCTATAGTGATACTGCAGCTGCCAACTTTCTGATTTTGTTGCCTTGCAGTCAGTTTACTTGACTGTTCTATTTGCCCAAATAGCACATAATTTTTCTTATTAAATTACATTCCAGGCACCAAGAGCAAAATAACGTCTTTGTTGCTCTGAATATATTTTCCTTTCCCTCTGAGCAGATGACAGAATTTCACTGTGCATGTGCAAAACACACGAGTTGAGCTTCAGAACACAGGAACCTTTTATAAACGAACAAATGCTAGCTAATGCAGAACAAAAATTGCTTTATACATAGCCAAAGTAACATCAGAAAAAAAGTATCCTCAAGAACCACAGCGTATTAGCTTTTGAAAAATTTGGGTTACCTGACATTTTTATTATTCTACATATTTATATGTATATAAATATATACATGTTATTTGTTTTTATTATTATCATGATCTTAAATGTATTCTTTCACTTTAAATATAAATATAATTAAAATATAATGCAGCATATTAAAATATGTTATTTGCAATTTGTCTAAATTTGATCACATGAAAAAAAAAGGGGTCACAGAGGGATCCACTGACTGTGGGGGAAGCAGCCCACCTTTCATTTGAAAACAGCAGTTAGTGTCAGACTCCACCAGCTGAATGCAGCTGTTTGCACGGGAATAAACACATATTGAGCGGGAGACCGGCTCTGTGCCCAGTGGTTTCTATGGAAACAATGTCTGTCATTCAGAATGCTGGGGTTAAATATAGCATCTCATTATGGAATGAACCTCCCTCCCCTTTTCATGCATTCAGGAAGACCAATGGAAACACTTAAACATCATCATCATCATCATCATCATCATAGTGTCCATCTGTTTCCTAAGACCTGTTCGCAGTTTCATCGATTCCTTACTGAGATGGGCTTATGCAACCTTAGCTAAAAATACATCAAATTCTGGAAATAGATAATAAAACAACAATAAATGTAATACTATTATGTAAATGACTCTGTTTTCTATTAGCAATGCAACAATAACAACTGCTATTGTTATCAGACTGGGGCTCAAACACTCATACTTAAAACTTATGTGCTGAGCCTGTAACCCTGTGCTTTTCAAAGCGTGGGGCGGGCCCCGCTGGGAGGCGCGGAGCATTGCTGAGGGGGGCGTGTGTGACCATGGGGAACATGCACGCACCCGTGCACGCACTAGGAGAACATATCAACTCAATACAGGAAAATCTACCAGGGATTTATTTTGCATACGAGTGATCGTCTCTCTGCAAAATACTCTTTGTCACTGCAGGTAAAACAAAGCAATTGACCAAAGCTCCAATTGTTGTTACATTGCGTTAGTAGAAGAGAAAAAATAAATTCCTTTACTCATAATAACTAAGTTGATAATGATCTTGTTTTATATAATCGAAAAATACAGTTTTAATTGAGTTATTTATGTTTATTATTTCACCCACCTAATTTTTATGTACAATAACGTGAGCAATTCAACCAAAAAGCTGCTGTAGGGTTGTATATGTTAAACTATATGATTATGTTTTCCCTAAAAACACTCAACAAGTGAGAACTCAGCAACTGGGTATGTAAACATAATGAAAAACATTTGACTATTGTGGTCCTGTCTGGTTATTATATGCAGACTATCATGTGTGTCTGTGTTTCATTGCTGGGAAGAATTAAACAGTAAAAATGTCAATAATTCTCTAGAACATTCGATGGTTATCTCTTATCTCTGTTTAATCAACAATTACTTCTCTAATTGTTTTATTCAGATAGAAATAACTCTATTAATAAAAGTGCAGCTCCTTATTCCACGTCACAAATTCCGCAAGTACGTAACAAAATAGTGTCATTTTAATGTTAAGACTAATTTTATTAGTTTTTAAACGACAACACGCCGAGAAGGACAGTAACCAGAGTCAGAGTCAGACACACACGCCTTAAATTTTGATGTCTTAAATTAAGGTTTGCTTATCACTCCCGTTAACACGTTCACTGCCTACGTGACAAAATAAACCGCCATGAGAAAAACATATAAATCCAAACAGAAACCATTAACTAAATTTAATCTCTGCGATAATAGTCTACAGCTAACTAGCCTTAGCATTAGACCTAAACGGCCGCCGCCGCTACCTTGTCCTCGGACGGCTGCTGCTGTAAGGATGCGTCGCTCTCTTTGGCTCCGCGCTGCCTCAGCTCTGTCATCGTAGCAGAGACGCTGCGACACTCTCCGGACGAAATATTCTTCAATTCCGTTTAAAAAGACGAACGGATTCCGGGCTAATATTTCCCTAATATGGTTTGTTTTCACAGCAACACTGTTTTCACTCGAAGACCCCTAACTGTGATGTCATTCGTTCAAGTCAAAGAAAGAGCTTCCGGGTTTTCAAAGTAAAAGTCAGATGTCGACGCAGCAAACTAACTGGAAAATCATTATTTCTCAATATGGGCGATGAATCATAGTAGAATGTGTGAATGAATCAACTAGAAAATAACAATGTATTAGAAAGTAGTGAGAATAGATTTCGGAATCGTAACTTATATATTATTAAATTGTAGCTGTAATGTCTGGAGAATAGAAACATGGTACAAACTGTCTTTCAGAAGCGTCTTCTGAATGTAATGTAATGTACGTGTTTATTAAATAGTGGTTGCCAGTGAATAATCCGGATATGTGTCTTGCAGTTAATTTTTTTGGAATATTTTTATTTTATTGTTAAATTATTTATTTATATTCCGGTTACTTTATAGAGTAAGGATCTGTCTAACTTGACGTTATCTCGCTGACGTCACTGGGCTACTAAACTATACAAATACTGTATTGCGCAAAAGCAAATATTTAAAAAAAAGACAGACGTGGATTTAGAATAAACACGTCGCTTTGAATTATCCATACGATAAACACATTTATTTAGATTAACACAATAACTGTTCTATCATTATTCAAAACGGTGCGTCTACATATATTTAGAGCACATTAGTTTTCAATTAAAGCAGGATTTCCTGATCCTGTAATTTGTATCTCGAACACCAAGGGGCAGCAAACACCCACTGTTCCTCCCTCTAACTCACACACTAACAAAGTCTAACTCTGCGTGTGAGCCCTCAGCAGCCTGCATATATAAATACTTAATGCTATACCATTGTTGCAGCAGATGTAGAAGAGGAAACAACTCTGTAGCCTAACTACAACAGTTCAATGGCATCCGTTCAGTCTCCTTAATCATTGATGGACATTAATGTAGAAGAGCTATGGATGGATGGTTTAGAGACACGAGCAATAGGCAG